>WAAE01000314.1:0-20345 GCA_013400495.1 Nicator chloris
GCTGTTTGTGATGTCATTGTTTTTTGATGTTATCTTTTTTCAGGTATTTTCTTCCTGTAGCTGGATTCAAAGGCAATGCACTGAAAGTTCACTGCTTGAGAAGGTCTTGCTCACAGTACCCATTAACACTCAAAGACATTGCACATGGCAGAGAAAGTAAATACCAGGGCCTCCTCATAAGTGACCTTTTATTTCCTGGAGTTCCTTAGGAATTGTCTTTGCAAATAATGTCATTTGTGGGAATCTTGGGTGGAGTGAGAATTTGCAGTGGGTGAGGTTTTCTAAACTTTAAAAATGTGGAAACAAAACATCATTGATTCATTTCAAGTTTATCCCAAGCATTAAGTAATACGGCAACTCCTCACGTTGCTATGTTTAAAGTCTTCAAAGCTTGTGCTATAGTTGTGCATATTACAACGTATTATGGACTGTATATTTTAATCAGAATACTGAAAATACTGAATCAGGTGATATTCAAATTTTGCTGAACTTTTGTAACTGGCAAAATGTTTTTCTATATTCATGAGCTCCGTCTAAACATATACATCTCTCAAACATTTGATCCACCTTTCTGTATATGCATGCTGAGTGCTGAGGAAGCATTTATTTTTGGTTTCTAGGCTCCCTTTCAGATTATTTCTGTGTGCCTGTATTCATTGGATAGCATTTTCATACATTAACTATTAAAAAACCCTTTGAGGTCCGTAATGTATACTCAATTGACAGCATAGTATGGGGACTTCTTTTGCCTCGCTTTTGACTTGTTTTCTTTTTAAGTATTTGCAGAATTAATTCCCTGTTTGCTCCACTATTTAGGTTTGGTGAGAGAAAACTAGAACTGCAAAATTAACAGAGTGCTGCTATAGGGGCTCAGTAAGATTGTCTGGCTGTGGATCCCCGTGCTTTCCATAAATGCTTTTATCCGGTATTTAGACACATCAGTAAGTTTCCCTCCCCCACCAAGTCATCTTTATTGCATACTGAACAGTCCCAGCTCATTGTATTTCAGATGAGTCCTTGTACTTCCAGTCTCTCAATCACTGGTGAGGCCCTTTGCTGGACTTACTCAGTGTGTTCATGCCTGGCCAGCCCAGAGCCTGTGCCCCAGCACTGCATGTGTGTAACACCAGTGCTGTGGAGAGACACCCATGGTGTTCAAAATACTCATCTGACCTTGGCAGGGACTGAACAGTGAAACAGCACCAACAGCAAAAACATCTGTTGAGTAAGATTTTTAGGCCTGTGAAAAACAAAGGCTGGTAATAAAACACTACAGAAGACCTTCACAAAACTCGACTCTACTTGGCAGATGAAATGTCTTGTTAAAGGAAAGAAAAAACAATGTGATAGGGTCTAGTGCTCGTTACTCCTCAGTGATGACCCCCCATGAAATACCAGCCTGTTGTTAAGAGGAATTTGAATGTTAGAAATTATTAGAGAAGAAACAGAAAAAGAGACTTCAGAAAGCATTCTTTCAAAAAACCCCTTGCTGTTCCTGCATATGGGCTGTCAAATGTTATGTGCTGTTTACATCCCACTGCACCAAAACGGATAGAGCAGAACTGGGGACGTCAGAAACAAACAGCCTGTCACTCGTGCCACTCCATTATGGCAGGAATGTGAGTGGATAAAACCAAATTGATGAGATTTTTAAAATAGATTTTCCCCAGATCTTGCACTGACTCTTCCAATAATACTCTAGAAGACATTTTTACTTTTTTCTACCTTTGACCTTTGTGTCAAAAATATTGCTGGTCACTAAAAGCTGAGGTGGACGCTTCTTTCCTCATGGTCTCAACTTATTCAGGAGCTGCTGGGTTAAGCTTGACTAGAAAGCCCAGCAAGGAAGTACACTGCAATATGTGTCCCTGGCAGTGTCCCAGTATTTGTGTCTTTTTATAGCCTTGTATGGATATGTTAAGTTTCAACATATCATTTCCACTTATCAAGGGAACAATTAATCCGTAGTCAGGCTCTGCAAATTCTCCAGGCATAGAGTGGTTGCTTTTGGTTTTGTGTTGGCCAAGAATAAATGCTGAAGCTACTTCCATTTCCTCCACAGTTTGCAATCAGCTTCTCATAAAGAAGAAACAAGTCTTTTACCTACAAGCCTAGCAGTGGTCTTTTATGACACAGTTTAGAAAAAGAGCCCTAAGAACGCTCCAGGAAACTCCTTAAGGAGAGGTAACTGGAAAATTCTGTGCGGATTCCCACAATTTGGGAAATAGGTACTTGAGAAGGGCACACAGATTAAAAGGACAGGTTACTCTTTGCTTTAATTCTTAAAGACTTACTGAAATCTAGGCTTGGGAGAGAAGAGGTTCCCAAATTCTGCTTACGTAATTCAGATTCACTACCACAAGCAGTCTTACAGTGTAATTTTATGCAAAAAGTAACCTAATCGGAAAGAAAGGGAACATCGCCTGTGTAGGATTCTACATACACTGAAAGGGATTATCAAGGGTTTGACCATCTGAAGACAAAAATAAACATTCCTACTGAAGCCCCCTAGGGGAAGATTTGTGTGAAAAGTAACCTGTGTGTGTTTCGAACCTGGATCAGTTTACAACAGGGTACTTTACACTGATGAAGGCAGATATGTGATGGTCTTCAGCAAAGAAGCGTCCGTGGACACTGATGGAGTGTAGGAAGACAGGTAGAACTACTGAAAGCAACTTTGCCCCTAGACAGCTTCATGAGAAAAGAGAAACACTCCTGCTCTCTCCTCCCTAAATGAAGGAATTCAAAAGATGTTGCAGGAGCCCAAATTACCATATGTAAGCAGGGGCCTGGGTTAACTGTTCTAACTGCCCTGCACAGGATAATCACGATAGTTTCAGGCTAAAACAACCTTTCAATCAAAACTAGATTCCAGTAATACTTCTGTTTGATTAAATAGACATTGAAGCACTTAAGCATTTCGTAAAAATGCATGAACCACCTGGAGATGTTGTCCATGAAGTTGTTTTTGTATTGAAGCTACCAAAAAAGAAAAATAATCTCACTGAAGCTGTAAGCCAAATTCAAGAATAACAAATCACCAACAAGAAGGGCCGAGTAAAAAAACATAATGTAATCTTCCTGAAGGTAAGCGTGACTGTGTGGGTGAAAGAGAAACAATTGCCAAATACAAAATTCTGTTGTCAGTGATCATGAAATTCTGTAGTGGGGAGCACACAAAAAGAACTATTAACAACAATTAACTATTGTAAAAGTTTTTCTGCTTAGGCACATAATGTTCATCATCCATAATTTTGGAGGGATGTAGTCTCCTATCTAGTAGATGTACCAATTCTATCTGTGTGAAAACAGAATAAAATGATAATTTGTCTTTCTAATTCAGTAACTGTAAAGAGCAGTTGAAACTTCAATACTACACCTATTAATATTTTTGTTGTCAGTTCTGTAAGACTATTTAGGGCCTTTATTAATCATAATACACAATATTCCACCAACCATAACAAATCTACTCTCTGCTTGTTATATAATATTAAAGTTGAAGGCTGCATTATATGAAAGCAAAGCTTTTGGATTGGCTTGGATACCAAGCTGTAGGGACCTAATCCAGTCTCTGCCAGGATGACTGAGATGATTGTCATGTAGCACACAGCACAGCAGCCAGAGAACCCCAGCCTCATTTCAGGAGCCCAAGGAGCCACACACTTATTTATCCACTGTGTTTGCATCACATTTTCCCAGAAAGTATTCTGCTCCCAACAAAGCCATTGCCCAAATGGAAACCCTTTTCCAGTACATATTGTTTTGGTATGGTGAAGTTCATGTGAAAAGGCTACTCCTCCCCCAGATTTCCTGCAACGTGTGCCTCGGGGCACAGGCCACATGTCTGTGTGGTGCTCAGTATTTTATATGTGCTCTTTTAGCTCTTGCCTACAAGTTCCATCTTTATAACTAAAATGCCTTGATGAAAATTACTGTTGGCTGGTCACAAAACTGGAGCTCAACACAAGGCTATAATTTCAGAAGCCATGCATCCACTGAGAGTCCAGTGATGCAAATATGAAACCTACCTACTTTTTGGCATGGGGGATTACCAAGCTATAAGACAGAAATGGGTGAACTCAGCTCCCTCAGCTGTAGGGCATCAAAGCCTGTCCCCACAGGTTCCTGTGATATCCCTTTTGCTGCTGAGTCCATTTTGCAGGTCTTCCTTTTGTCCTCTATTTTCCTAGTATGAGAGAGATGAGGAATTTTCAGAGACATTGCTCTCAGAGGTCTCATTCTTCAGCTATGTCCGTCCATAAGAAGCTGTCTGGAGAGTCAGTCATTTTCCCTGTGTTACTGGGTGATGTTCTGAACACAAGAAAAACAGGACAGTGCAACCATTCAAATACCTACAAATGAAGTTGTAACACTTTAGTAACAATCATTGCCTGCAGATTCACTCTCTTTTGAGAAATTACTATCAGAATTCTCGCTCATTTAAATTATTTTTTAACATTTCCCAGGAAAATAAAAACGAAAATAAAAATACTTAGTGTTTACTAAAGGAAGTTGTTCCATTGCTCTCTGAAAAAAAGATACTTGTCTGTTTAGACTGTAGTTTGAAGTATAATACTTGAATCATCAGCAGCACTGAATTTTAGAAAGGTGTATTCTGATGAAAAATGAGTTGTCCCTTTTATATTACAATTTATTGACAAATAAGGCAAATGGCAAAAAGTACTTTTCATTTGGTGTACATTGTAGGAACTCAACCCAAAACAACGTAAGCATTGTTTTCCTCCCTATTCCTATGAGGATTGACAAGGAAGCAGCTACACTTCATTGGACTCAATGACCATCAAGGTCTTTTCCAACCCTGATAATTCAGATACAGTAAAACAGTCCACAGAGGAGGACAGCTCCATGGATTCTGCTGAGGCAGCACAGGGACTTTACAGTGATCCCAAGTGAAAATCCTGTGGACTGCAGAGAAAACATTTGAGTCAAGGGAGTCACTCTGGTTACTGTAAATGTAAGACTTGTTATTTTTATTTTCTTGTAATTGTTAATAAAGGAATAAGAAAAAAAATCCAGAGGAATTGAGAGAATGGAGAGAAGTGAGGTCATCTCAGGATTAATTACTGCAAGACACTGAACATGAACATCTCATCTTTGTAAACAACTGAGGATTAAGATTTAACTCTGTATTAGCAATATATTGCTAACTTCTGAGCATTCTGAATTACTGACAGTATCACTTAACTTTAGATCTACTCCCAAGGCTGACTATTCTTCCTTGTATTTGAAGAGGGCAGAACAGAGGCTGCAGGCCAAAACAAATCTGGTTCCTGCCCTCACAGGTCCCACTGTGTGAAAAGTTGTCAATACCTGAGACTTTCAAGTATGTTACATCTTAAATCAAAGCCTTTCATAAAGTTAGAACATAAACCTAGTGCAACATTTTTATGCTGTCATACAGTATCTTAAAGGTGATTTGAGCCTTCTGGGTGCTGGTGACGTATGTTCATACAAAGGAAAAGAAAACAGAGAAGATCACTACATTTAAATGTAAGGTCACTGACAGCTCTTCTCCTTCACAGGCAGCAGGAACCACTAAGGCCTTGGAATTCAGGCCACACAAGCACACCTCATTGTGTTTGGAGCTGACTGGCTTGTAAAAGTTTAGGGCAGAAAACTCCATTGGTATTTTAGTATGTGGCATTTCTCCCGTTCTGCTATTTAAACATTTTCCTTGTTATGCTGAGACTATCAATACATAAAATTAGTTTTTATTTCCCTTACTGATTTTTTTTTTAATTTGAATTGCCTGACCATTTTTTTTTCTTACCATCATTAGGTGTGAAGACTGAAAAAACAGTTTAAGATCAATTTTATGAGTCTAAGCTAACAGGCAAACAAATATTAACAACCTGAAACTCAAATCATATGCCAGTGTTGGCTTGCTCAGGAAATGCAGATACACTTCTGCCATGAGCATGCCAGGATGGCAAGTAACACTACTTTTTGAATTTGCATCCTATTTTCCAGGAAATTTATGCCCTTATATAAGTAAGTTTAGCAGAAAGCTACACACATAGGCCCACATTTCAGATTCAGATGAACAAAATTCCCTTAGAAGGTGACTGCTGGAGTCCCTCTTTGTGGATGAGGTTTTAGTCTGGAGAAATCCAGGTAGATCACTCCTTTCCACGTAACAGAAAACTGTTAACTGCATCACTGACCATTTTAGTATTTAGGTGAAGCTAGTCCTAAATTATTTAACAAGTAAATAAAACCAGCAGTCAGCGTTAACTAAATTAAACAGTTATATAAAATGCTGGATGATTATGTCTTTTAAACTCCTCTTCTGGAAGATAACTTAAAAAGTAATAATGAACACAACAGGCAACTTTCAGAAGTCAAAGACAACATGAAATTTGTGGTTTTGTCCCAAGATTTGCAATAAGGTCTGAAGAACAGAGCACTGAAATGATGCACCAACTGGAATGAAAACTTCCACCTCAAAGATCTGATATATCTAAAATAAATAAAATACCATAATCCATAAAGTAAACTGGCACATTTCATAATTTTTAAAACTTCTTGTAGAGGGTTTACAAACTGGAGGATACACTCAAAATAACTAGTCCAAAGTATTCCTTAAAAAAATTATAAATTATTTGCTACAGTTTCTTTAATGGAGATTGCAGGAGTAGGTCCCACATGAGTCCATATATAGCCCTTCTCTGGCCTTGTAGGAACAGTAGGGAAGGGAGATGATCGAGACTTGAAATATTCCGAAGGTGCATGACAAACAAATTCTAAATATTCCATTTTCCTTGGAAGATCTTCTTCTGGTCCTAGGAAGAAAAATAAATCTTCAAAGACAAAACTTAAAGGCACAAAATTAAGTATGTTGAATAAAAATATGCCACAACAGCCAACATTGCCTTATAGAATGTCTCTGCAATCCATTACTGTCCTAGGAAGGCAGCCTCCTGTATTAGGCAAGAAGCCTCTACCTTTAATTTTGCTGGGCTGATCTTCCCCCACATCTCATTTGAAGCATTCTGGTATTTGAGTGAAGTACTGTAGTTAATATTTTTAAAATACATTGTGTTTGCATCCTGCCTGTTAGAAGGACTTCTCTGAAATACTTAATTTATCATCAGAAGCAGAACAGTCTCTATGCCAGTGCTTGCATGCTATGTATTTTGAATACCCAGGATAAAGATCAAGTAATTCAGGTCACTTTAAAAGAAACAACCTGGACTGGTATATCAGAATCAAAGTTACTATGGTTTAAACCTATCTATAGAGCAATAATTTGATCTTTAAAGCTGCACAGCTGTAATTGTCCCCACAAACACCCAGATAATCACAGTATGAGACAATCACACACTGCAATACTGGTAATCATATTATATACACGAGATAAATAAAAGGTGCTATTACAGTAAATGAGATGTTTACAAGATTAAGGTCTAAAATGTGGAACTTGCACAAAATACCTGGAAAAGCTAAAATATTTATTTAAAAAATACAACTCTGCATTAGCATAGGTACATCCAAGTAGTTGCATGAAGTGAAGGCTCAGAGATTACCTATGATATATGATGCTGGGTCAAAACAGTCTTTGGGGCTGGCTTGTGTAGGAATGAGCCAGGTTAGTGCAGCACTCTTTTCACAGTATTGGTCCTGGATAAACCCACGGATCTGAGCGTAGTATGTTCTTCCATCCTGCTCATCAACCACCGAAACAACATCTCCAATCTGGTAGTATACACCCTAGAAGACATACAAAGGACACTGAAATCAAACAACCTGATTTTGTCCACTTCAATTCCCATTCTGATTCATATCTTAAGTATCAGTATTATTAAATTACCCTAGTCTTGAAAGGTAGCTTTAATTCAGCCACATCCAAAAGAACGGTGGCATAAGAAAGAAAGGTGTTTTTAAAACAGATAAAAGGAACACAAAACCCTCAAACAATCCTATTCAGAACAACACTGCAAAGTATAAAAGTAGCAACATTTTACATAGAGAAGTTAGATAGAAATTTTGACATAATTCTTAGGAATTTCTGATAAAAACAAACACATTAGACAGTAATTCTTTTCTGAACTGGTCCACAGCAAACAAGAGATTCATCTGGAATGCCAGGCATGAAGCATCAGGTCCCTGGAAAGTATATGGAATCTCAGGCTGTGCAGTCTCCCACTGCCTATCCTGACTTTTTGGGATGGGGGGAAACGGAGAAAAAACATTCTGTTTGCTTGTACTGCTGGGAAACAAAAGCAAATTTCAGAACTTTAGAACACCAAGACCTTGGCATGCTGGTAAAGTTGCTCTCAAGCATGAATGTGAGAAGGCTCCCTCCTGCTTTACTGCAAGTGCCAACAGATCTTGTTCCCAGGGTGTTTGAGACTGCTTGCACCACCTCTCAAATGAGAGCCAGCTGACATGTTGGGGCACTACAACCCACTCCCACTATGGGAAATATCTTCTGCACCTAAGGTAAGAAACATCACACAAATCTAAATAATCATCTCCAGTCACTTGACCTCTGCACAGGGCAACTTAAGTTTAAAAATGCTGACAGCAATAATTACAAAGAGATGCATTTTTTCTTGGAAGAGAAAAACCTGGGACAACGATAACTGTTTAAACTACTTAGGTAAACTACCTTGCAAGACTTAACGGCAATAACGATGGCAAACCAAAAATCCTACACAACTGTTAGACAAGGAAGAACGGTTTCTGTGACTATATCCCTAGTGCTTTCACTGTCCATGATAATTCTTGAAATTGGAAACAGAAACCTGATAATCATTTTTGCAAATAGATTTGCATATACTATACCTTATAAAAGATTGATTCTGCTGTAATTATAGTGGATACAGACTCAGGAGCCTTGATGGGCTAAGAAAAGAACACAGAAATAGAAAATCAAGAGCATTAAAACAAACCTACAGTAAAGTTACAGCAATTGTTTTCCCTTTTAGACAACACACAGATACATTATCTTCTAAGAAAACTAGCAAACATTATTACTTTAAAGCCCAAAGCAACAGAGCTAACGTTTTCATCTCCAGGATTTTACGTGGAGAAGCGAGTGCTGAACGCCCATGACCTGTTTCTCTTTCCGCTCCTCCCGCGGGCTCCGTGTCCGCCCCAGCCCGGCACAGGCTCCCGACCCTCCCGCGAGCCGGCACTCTGCCACGCACCGCCTTACGTTTTTTAGCTTGAAGATGTGCCTCCTGCCCTTGCCCTTCGTGGAAACCTTCTTCTCCGCGGCGGGCGCAGACTTGTACTTGGTGTTCCTGAGCCGCGCGGAGCGACGGTGGATCTCCTGCTTGCTCTGTGGGGAACAGCAGGATGAATACAGGGGGGACGGCTCGAACCCCCCACCCCAGCCCCGCCCGGCCCCGGCGGCTCCATCACCCTCACCCTCGTACTCCTCACCTGCTTCCCGCCGCCGCCGCTGCCGCCGCCGTTGCTGTGCTGGGCGGCGGCCGAGGTGGTGGCGAAGGCGGCGGGGGGCGGCGGCGCCGAGCGGGCCGTGCAGTTGTTGCACAGGATCTCGCCTTGCCCGCCCTTCTTCCACATGGAGGAGGACGTGCTGCGGCACACGCTGCATGTGGGCTTCAGCCCCAGCGGCATCCTGAGCCCGGCAAGGGGCCCGCGGCCCCGACAGCGAGCGGCGGGAGCGCGGCGCCCACAGCGGCCCCGGCGCCGGCCCCTTCCCGGCGGCGGCGGATGTGGCTGCGGCGGGGCCGGGAGCTGCGGGGCCGGGCCTGCCCTCTGCTGGCGGCGGCCGTGCCCCGGCCCTCGCAGGGGCTGCTCTCGCCTCGGCCGGAGCCGTGGCACAGAGAGCGGTGTCCCGTCAGTGCCGGCGAGGGACGGCGGGCAAGGGGGAGGCACGATGGGTGCAGTTGGGGCTGGTCAGCCTGGAGAAGACTGTGTGGAGATCTCACAGCACCTTCCAGTATCTGAAGGGGGCCTGCAGAGAAGCCAGAGAGGGACTCTCTACCCACGTAGATGTTTTTCTAGCTGGATGAAAGAAATGCCCAGTCATGCATGAGGATTTGCAGTTTCTTAGTTTCCATATTCAGTTTCCATCCTTAGGGTTTATTTAAAGCTTCTTTGGTGCAAATGAAATTGATTTTTGTCTTGTCCTCAGTGGACACAAATAGCCATAATTTGCAGGCATCTATTAACAGATGCTCCTCTCATGCAGCCAGTGGATGCAGAGTGTGCCTGGGTTGGTACTGGCTCATGGATAGCTATGTTTAACCCCTTGCAAGCCTTTTTCACACCAACTTTGACTTTCTTGTCTCAGGTGCCAAATTTATTCCTCAATTTTGATTTAAATCCTGATGTACCCTCATCTCTTTTCAAGCTGTTTATACTTACCAGGTGCAGTTTTTTGTTTTCTGTTTCTTTAATGCATCTCTCTATAGTTGTATAGTTTGTTTTTCCGTATCTCTCAGAGCCCTGTAGCTTTTCCCACCACTTTTTTTTGGCAGCTGCTGCCTGCTTTTGTTCCCAACCACCCACCTCAGCAGTCCTCCACTGCTGGGCCCCTCTCACTGCCATCATGTTGGCATAGCTTCAGTAGTCTGTGTAAAAACAGGCTAGAAATGAGGGACAATGTCCATTTCTGTAATAATACATTTCTTCATCTAATACTTTGTGAAGGTTTCAATTTTGTGAATTTTTATAAGATTTATTGTTAATGGATAGCAAATAAAAATGCAATAGTTGTTTTTTTCAACTCCAGTTCTACCATTTCCCAACTCCTGGCTTCTAATGCCTTGGTCTTTCTGAAACCATGTGCGGAGTCTTTTCTGTCACAAATGTAGAAAGTGTGTGGTTTACATATATGTGTGTACTCTTAATTAAATATTCTACTGTATATTGTTGATAACTTACCCACTGTGATTATTCTTTCTCCTTTTAAACAATAACTTGAATAAAAAATACCCAAATCAATAAAGCTCAAGCTTTAAGAAACCTACTCTGAGGTGACAGTTTAAGATAATTCAAATATGGTTTAGACAACCATTTTTATGTTGTCAAAAAATTTTAGATCAATATTTCTTGACAAGTGTGGTCCTGTCATTTCAATGGAACCACAGTAAAACAACACCTCGAGATTACAGTGTTCTTGTTATGATTATTCTGTTGGCCTTGTGTAAGACCAGAGACAGGGATTGCTGTCAGTGCCGTCTGATCATCCCCACCTCACCTGAAAGGTGACACAAAGAACAGTGGTTATGATGTTTTGTCAGAAATTATACCCAGCATGTCTTTTATCTTCTGCAATAGCTGAAATGTTCTGAGAGTTGCTGAATACCTGGTAGTTATGGGTAGAAGGGGAGGTGGGGCTTAGGACTTCTTAAAGTACCCCTCTCTCCAGAGGATCCCAAGCCTTACAATGTCAATCCCAAATTTTGAGCATCCTCTTCAGAGTAAGGGCTGCTCTTTGGAGTCATCAGAGCCCATCCCTGCTCTGTGAAACTTCCAATGTAGACTCCACAAAGAAGTGGAGGAAATAAAATGTTGGCTCCACCTGTGGAGGGGGACTGTGCGAGACACACTGGCTGTCAGTACAGAACTGTTTCTTCTTGGGAGCTCTTGGTGAGGGTGGTTTTTATCGGAAGTGATGCACATCTGCACACACGGCTCATTTCCTGCTTCAGCAGTTGAGTGGTTCTGCAGTGGATTTAACTGCATTGCTTCCTCCTAGCTTCTTACTGCTATCCTACAGTCAGCTGGCTCACAGCTGAAGAATCCTTTATTCTGTGTGTGTCACTGTTCCAGAGTCAGCTGCAGAGGATGCACACGGAGTGCTTCTCCAGAAATACTTGTGTTGTAAATGCACGAAATTTGGTATAAGTCTGATGGACTGGTGCACTTTGCATTTCCACATGGTTCTGTTCTAGGTTCTGTACTCAACAGCTCTTTTGTGAGAAAAGCAGCTTGCATTCCCTTAATTCCCAGAGCCAAAACTGATGCTATTCTTGAGATGTGTTGCACAGTTATTACTTGCATAAGTAACATGCTTCTGTCTTTGCAGCTTTTGGGTCTTAATTACTCATTCAAGCTCGTAGCAGAGCCAAGAATTCACCCCAGATTTTGTGAGGTCTTTGGTTTTTGGCCCTCCCGAGGGACATGGGCAGGTAAAGCAATGGCACAATGACATAAAATGACCATGAGTACTTTGTTCTTTCAAGGCATGTTAAAGCCATCTCTTGGGCCAGACAATTGCTTGTAAAGAAACTGGCTATCATTGTGTCCATGTTTTGGCTTCCATTCTCATCAGCCTCCCTGAGTATTACAGTGGGATGCCTTCTGTGAGGGTGCTGAGGCACTGGAACAGGTTGCCCAGAGAAGTTGGGAATGGAGCTCTGAGCAGCTTGATCTGGTGAAAGGTGTCCCTGTGCATGGAAGGGGAATTATAACAACATGGTCTTTAAGGTCCCTTCTAACCCAAACCAGTCTGTGATTCCATGATCTTGGCATGCTTGGTGGAGGAAGTTGATGACATTACTGTAACAATGAACAAAACAGTTTAATGCTATTAATGTAACAGAGACACTCTGGAATTTCCTGGTAACAATGGAGAGTGGATATTAAGTGGCACTTAAGTAACACTAATTAACAGAATCTTTCACAAAAATTAGTCCCCCCTCTTTAGCACCACTATTTGTAGTGACAAGGCATTACTCTACAAAGAACAACTGCACAATATGGCTGTAGCAATTAAGACAAATTCTATTTTAGATTTTTTTTCAAAACTTAATGATGGTACCTTATATTTACAAATCAAAACATTTGGCTTACTACATGGTGTCTGACTAATCTGGCACAGTACTGAACATACCCTAAAAATGTCTGTCAGCAGTCTCAAGGATCTGCTACAGGCAGTCTAAGATGTAATGAGACAGAACGGAATTAGTTTAAGTAATAAATGTTTAATCAAAGAATTTTACATATTATTAACAGCATTCATTTGGCCAAACATCTACATGGTTGTAGTATCCTACTTGTATATAAAGTGGGAATGTATCAAGTATAGACTATGAAAGTGCAAATAACAATTCAAGGTTAGAGTAATTTTTTTTACATTATAAAATTAACAGGTTTACAAAATAGTCTTGCCAAACTTTTATTTTTGAATTGTAAAGTCAATGACTATGGTGTTAAAATAAGTACCAAGAAAATACAAATTTAATAGTCTAATTTCATGCTCATAAGAGTAACACGGAAACAATGGATATACTGCACAACCTAACCAAATTACATAAAACCAGAACCCACAAACTTCACTATCTTCACAGAGCACTCTTACATATCTTACTGCAACTTTGCAAGACATCTCAATGCAATACACAATCTTTTTGTGAGAATCTTTCTATTCAGAAATTACCATTCAAGGAAGCTATGTGATTTAAACAACTTTCAGACCAATTCATGATGACAGTTCATGAAGGAACGTTTTAGTTGAAGGACTTTATACCTATAGGTATTTTTCAAAGGCTCAATATTATGTCAGGAGTAGGGTGGCTAGAGGAAAAGCTGGAAAATTATTTAGACTATTCTAATTCATTCTCTCTAAAGATGTTTGAAAATGGACAAGGTTTTTATGGGGTAAGGGTAAAATATTCTTATTTCATTTTTTACTAATATGAACCTTGTAACTGCAAGGTTCCAAAGCTGGATTTGCATGAATTAGTTACCAAAACACTCACTTGAACTCACAGTAATCAATACATAAACTTTGCTATCGTGACACTTGCCTATACACACTCAGTAGTAATAAACTTTTATATCATATCAACAAATCTCTGGTAACAGTTAAGCAAAACTTAAAATGGAGTGTAGGTAATTTGCTCATGTTATGAAAGGTTTTGATTATATGTCATTAAAACAGCCGTTTGAACAACTTATTCTAGTTGTAATTACATACTGTACCATTGTATCTCACTAACTGTAGATTTATGCTTTTAAGCAAATCTAAAACCTGTATTTTTGTTTTTCACGGTACAACAACTAGGAAAAGGTTTTTTTGTGGTTTCTTTTTTTTTTTTAAATTTTTTTTCTTACACTAAACAGTAATCACACAGCAAATGAATATTGTGCAATTGAACAAATACCTAGTAGTGTTTTGTATATGCAAAAACACTGACTGAACATTTAGTTATTTACTGTAAAGGCAAGGCCATGGGTGGTTTTATGGAGGTCTTTGCAATTAATAGCATAGTTACTCCAGAACAAACACTGAATTTGAATTACTTGTTTAACTGTGGCAACTATCCAGTTGGGTTAGGCAAAGGCACCATAACATGTTGAGCAGGATGTGTTATCTGAACTTTTAATTGTGGGACTGGCTAACATATGAAAATTCTGTATTCCTATATTTTTATAAAATGTTATCATTAAAAGCAATTGCACTATTAGTGCATAAAATGTCTCGTAGAATTATGAAAACAAAGAACTATGATTGCACTTCCATTAAAGTGTCTCTTAAAATACAGCATAGCGGTTGCTAACTCACTGTATTTTAATATTTAAAATAACTGTTTAACAGCAGCATTAGGTTTTATTAACTTAAGATACAGGCTACATTTAATTAAATGCAGTCACCATGGCAACATATGCCAGTTAAATTTAGAGAAGCAATGCTACCCAGTGGTTTCTTTCACTGCTAAGAATTGTGGGATTAGTTGGATAGAGTAACACTGCACTGTTTCATTAGGCTACTGCCAGTTAACTTTTCACAGTTTGGCACATTTGGACTGTAAATAGACATGAAAAAATCTTTGATTTTAAAGGGAAAGAATATCCCCTAAAACTTGTTCCTGGAGCAGTACTACAGAGAAGCATTAAATACCTCCGTTCACACTGCTAATAAAAATGAAAAATGAGTAAGGAAAAGTTATGGAAAACAAAACCAAAATGCAAATGAACTACTAGATGTTATTTTGGTGAAATTACGAGTTTTAAAAAATGGAATAAACTATTTCTTAGGAAAACCAACCAAAATAATCCGTGTAAGCCTTTAATCCATACTTTCAAGTTAAGGATCATCAACCTAAGGCTAAACAGATGCTGCATTGTATTAGGAATGTGGAATACAACCTACTTATTCCTTTCTCTTGAGAGCAAAAAGGCAAATACTACCTAGTTAAATGCAAAGGATATTCCTTGAAAGGTTCACATTATTATGAAGAACTACAATTCAAGAGAACTCCTAAATATCTGTTGTTATGTCAGTGGTTACAACTGAGCTGCAATTATGTGGATCAAAGCCTCCACAATGCTTATTCCACATACTGTACCATCTATCATCGCCATTCTTTTACTCTAGATTTATATTTATTCATACCAGATGCACATGTTCAGTCCATTCACTTGAGGTTTGAGGAATTTGACTTGAAGTATCTCCTGAAGCATCTAGGGTGCTTGTCACCTCCCTGTTATTATCACCACTTTGTGATACTGTTTCACTTGGAATAATGTTTACTTCAGAAGTGCTTTCCTGTGTTTGGGTTCCTCTGCCTTCATTTTTGAGTGCATCCTCAAACAGTGCATGCTCTTCCTGAGGCTCCAACCCTGTGTCTGTAAGATTTGGTTGCCCCGCTGACCCGTCTTCAGTACTGGGTTGCTGTGACTCCTCATCTGTTTCTGTACTTGTTGAGGGGATCAGAGCAATACTCTGTGGGTTCATGTCATGAAACCAGGCCATAATATTTCCAAGCAGATTTTCATTGGTATTGGGGTCTTGACTGCTGGAATCAGCATCACTTGATGTTGAGTATAATCCACTTCTTGTGTCACTGCAGGGGTGGGAACGAAGACGATCAGCTGAGAAGGGATCGTTGCCTGCACCCAGTCTCATCAGACTGTCACCAAGTTCTAGCAGCTCAGAGCTGCTCAAAGCACCCCTTGGGTTGTCTATACTTATGGGAGCAGAGTCCAGTCTTGTAGGCAAAGAGGTACCTATTGCTCCTAAAGATGCCTCATTATTTAGAAAGTCTCTAGTTTCTTCATCTATGGCCAAGCCAGATTCTTGTAATGACAGCTGAATAGCTAGTAGGATGTTTGGGTCATCTTCATCCAGAGAACTCAGAGCCTGTGGAAACACATAAGGTTGCTCTCAGAATGAAACTTGCATCTTGTTACATATTTTGGATGAAAAGTAATTTTGACTCAAATCTGAAATTCATTCATTATTCCTACATGTCCTTTATCAGAATCAATTTTTACCAACAGAGCTGACAACACGATTTAAAAGGTAACTATTGTTATATCAATGATTGTTTAGCAATTCTTACCATTGTGAATGTGTAATTTGTGGTCCTAGATTCTCCCTTTCTCCTTGAAGAATTAAGAAAATTTGCAGAGACAAAATGACACAGAAAGGCAGAGCAGAGGAGAGCAAGCAAAGCAGAGAGAATGGAAAAGAGATTAGGGGAGATACCTGAAGAGAATCCTGGTTTTCAGAGCGACTGACAGGGGTATAGTCATGAAGCGAAGAGCTGTGCAGAATACCCATAGAAGCTGAACTCACCATGGAGGTGCCATGTCTTCTACTGCTGCCACCTTCCTGAGTGTCTGTTTGGGCAATCAAAACAAAAGTGGTTGAAGAAGCAGCGAGGAAGCCTCCTCTGCTGTGATCTACTGACAGAATCTCTTCCTTCCTTTTGGATTCTAGTTGTGTAATTTTACTCCTTTATTCACTCTGAATGAAAGAATCCAAACCGCTCCTTCCACATCAGCTCTTACACAGTGGTGAAACACCAATCCCACTGTTTTAGGAATGACTGCCTGGCTCATCTGTCATTTCTGCCCTCAATACCCTTCTCTGTGAAAGCATGGGCTATGTCATTGGGAGCATGGGCAGAGGGGCAAAGTGCTTCTAAGGCACATACAAGATTTATGGAAAGCCCTGAAAATTACTGCATGTGGACACAAACACAGGATGCATTTACAGGTGGATTACAAATCACGTTTGCCCATTTCTCTGTTCTTTCAAAGACAAAACCTCAGCTGTAATGTTAACATTATAATAATTTTTACTGTAACATTGCAGCACAATTAAGAGTAGAGTTGTTAATGAATACTTCAGCAATTACTGACATTGCTGTTTTCTTAAAACCAACAAAAAAATAGAAGATGCTGCTACCAGAAAAAACTGCTCTGTAATAAAAATAAATGTAAGTCTTTTGACTTTGGAAAATGGAATTTTCCACTCCAAAACTTAAAATGTGATAGACTGAATTAAAATAATATTCTCTTCCATGCTTTAACAGTGTGCACTTGGCCATCACTACTATATCCAAGCGTTCAGTCAAAATCTAATCCTTGAACTAACATTCAAGTTGTGCATTTTATTAGTAATAGGGAAGAACCAAAGTTCACCAAAATTTTGATTACTTTTTCTAAAATAAAGGATGCATGCGATCCTTTCTCCTCAATGAAGGATCTCTCCAATTGATTTTCAAGAATAAGCTATGTGTTAAGTTCCTGAGACACAGCAATGGCTAAGAGACTGAGCACACAGCCTGGCAGCTCTGCAGAAACAGCATCACAGTATGATTTGGATTCAAATTTCTGTATTTGTATAAATTTCTGTATACCAAAGGTATTTCTGTACCTTTGGTAGGGTTCTGGCAGAACTGAGCCAGCCCAGACAGCCAAGTCACAGAGAGACCTTAAGGGACTGCACGACCAGCCCTCAGAAGAGCAGCACCCTGGAAGTCACAGCTCAGGCCAACTTCTTTCCCGGCTGCCTTTACCAATACAGCTTCTGAGCAGAGTTTTGGAACACAGCCTTAGGACGCTCTTCCACAGGCCTGTAGCCTCTATATGCACAACTGGGTCTTTCATTGGTGTACAAGACCTGGTGTATGTACAAGTGACCTTCAAAATTTCTTCAGAAAAGCAAACCTGCGCTGGACAGCTGAGCAGTTGTTAGTGGGAAGATCAATGCATTTCTCTTTTAGAACAGCAGCAGCCACAGTGAAGTCAACAACACTTCTAAGATCACATAAAAAAAACTGCAGAGACAAGCCTTTATGTTGTATCCTGGAAAATACAGCAATGTATTTGAAACTTCTTTAAAGTGTACCCACAGAAGAACAAACACTGTGGTCACTGAAGTAGGAAGAGAAAAAACCAGCCCCAGAAGAGGTCCGTACCTAATGTACTCTCACTGGGGTCATCAGGGTCTGGAGTATTACTCAGCAGACTGTGCATGTCTCCACGTCGACGCTGTCTGTGCCTCCTCCGATACTGAAATTCAGCATATTCCTGCATAAACCAAAGGTTACAAAACACAGGGCAGCATGCAGTACTATTTTTATGAGTAACAAGCACCACATTTTTTTAAAAAATGTGTGATTTTATACACTTATTATAAAATCACCCACTTCCAGAAAAATGAATTGCAAGTTCTATCATGCGATGCTTAACATAAATAAGAAAAAAATCCAAGGTAATCCTAAATCTATAAAACAAAGAATTAGGAAAAAAAAACCAAAACAAAAAACAAACAAACAAACAAACAAAACCCCAACTAGATGTACTACCAACATTTTAATACTTGCAATCTCCTTTTTTAACAATTCCAAAAACACATTTTTTGTTTAAAATCTTTGATGCCAAACTTTATATATGCACACATTGACACACTTTTTAATAATTGCATACCCACTGATTTTAGAACATAGAAACAATTGATGTGAATTAGACCAATGGATTATCTCAGAATCTCTGCTGCCAGCAATTGGCAGTAGAAAATAACCTTCAAAACACCACAGAAAGCTGGTAGATATACACTGGGACCTGATATATCTTTCCCAGCCTCCAGGACACTTTGGCTCTAGAACTTCTTAAGCCACATCTGACACTGTTCTACTGGACAGTCTGTGATGGATTTTTATTCCATGAATTACAAATCTCCTCTACTTTTGCTTAATTCAAGCTGCTAACGAGCCATACCACGTGGGTTTGAACTCCTGCAGCCTGTATTTTCTCATATTGTGTGTGCTTAGACAGTTCATATAGCTTTTATGGAAAATACTCTTGACCACATCAAGCTAACATCCCAAGGGTTAATTATCTTAATACTTGGATCGAGTTGCATATCTTTCCTGATATGAAGGAACTAGTTTTAAAGTTTCCAGGTATCTTTTCTGGTATGACTGACACTGAACCTGTGTAGGCAGCACCTTGTGTAATTTCAGTTATTCATACACACAAGGCAATAAAACTGTGCACGCAGGTATTTGCTCTCCTCTTCAAAAAAGAATACTGTTTTTTATTTCTGTGAGCTCCAAGTTGGGAAATCTGTAATCCAAAGGATTCATTTGGCCAAATGAATTGGGAAAGATAACAGTACCATTTGTTTTCCTTTCCTATATTAATTCTTCCTCATCAACATCTAAAGTACCTAAAACTTAAATCCAGAAGTGTTACTTCTCTTACACAAAGACCTTATTAATGTAGATGGTATTATTAGAGTTTGTTTTTTTCCACGAACTTTCTCAGACCAAGTTCTCCCTCATAATGACATATGCAAGACAAAAGCAATAGTCACAAAATTGTGTGTGGGCAGATTTTCATCCATGGAAGTTGTAAGAACATAAAAACGTAGCTTTATTGGACCAGACAAAAGGTCCATTTAGCCCAATATTTTGTCTTCAACTGCAGTTAGTAGTATATGCTTGTTAGTCTATGGAACACCATAAAGAAACAAGGCAAACATGAAGTGATTCTTCTCTAAAATATTCTTCCTAATTAATATTCCTAATATTCCTAATATTACTTGATTATTTTAGTGAACTTAGGGATCTTCTAAATGCAAGGCAGTGCCTCAAACAACAGAAAATCAAACCTTGATATAGAACAATATAACTGATTTATTTAAAAAATATATAATCACTCTGAATCAGAAAAGGAATCATGGCAAGTGATCACTGAACACTAAGATTTATTCATCATACCAGATCTTAGCTCTCATTTGTTTGCAAGAAAATAATACATTTTACCAGCAGCCATTTAATTTTTGGTTGCTTATTAACCTTTAGAAAGAGATCTTAATTACTACTTATGGAACCTTATTTCTTATTACACAGAACCATTTTCTATATGTGAGCAAGAGAAGTTTTAATTTTGTTGGGTAGGAACATCTTGGTTTCACACAGTGTTGTACAACAACCAGCATTCCTTGCTAAAAGCAGTAAGATTTTGTTTTCTATAATAATCTGCTATACACAGTCATTCTACTACTTGTCAGTAAAAATACAGCTCTACATAAAATACTTTGCAGTGAAATTCACTAAAATAAACAAAGATGACCATTATTAATTATACTATTAATAAATAAC
>WAAE01000318.1:0-13911 GCA_013400495.1 Nicator chloris
AAAAACAAACCAAAAAACCCACCTGGCCCCCAACACCTTTCCTTTAAAATATTCTGTGAAAAGCGGAAATCTGTTGACTTAGACTTCACAACAATAAAGAATAAGAGGCAGCTAGGCTGTTGCATTTTACTGATCTTTTCCTTTCATGTGTAAAATAATAGATTTTTCATGATGTTAGCAGAAAACAGACTTCTCATGAGCATATGGCCTAAATGGGGAGAGTGATCATTCATGGCAGGTATTGATAGGGCCAAACAGACTATATAAAGATTACTAACTAGCCAGGTCCCAACATGCCTAAAATAATCTGTATTGTGGTGCATGCATCTGCAAAATAAAGTGGTGGCTGTCTTTTTTATTTATATATCCCCATTTTGTATACAAATGTAAAATTTCATTGTCATGCCGCCATTTAATGTTCTCAAAGACACGAAATATTGACCTTAAGGGCCTTGTGAACACCAAGAGAGGCTGCAGACATGCATGGGCACCCAAAACTGATGGAAGGAAATCAAAATGGGGCTTAGAGGATTTATAGCCGTGTTTTCTACAGAGTAAGATGACTGCTGAACACTTCTCAAAATATATTTCCTGTGAATGCAGCTATTTCCAAACAAAAGATACTCCATGACCTAAACCAGGTGACTCAGGCCCAGGGAATCCTTATTCCAGTCAAATGGGAGCAAAGCATTAACTCCTCCTTTTCAAGCCAAACTTGAGGTGGTCTTTACTTCCCTGCCTCTCCTCTTGGTCTTCCAGATGGGATGTGTCAGAATATGTGTTGTTGTTTTTCTTTTTTTCTTTCAGGCCTGGAAAACATGGGGGTTTGGGCCTTCAGATTGTTAAGCTTGTGTTTCCTGACTCATCACGGCAACCCTGCATGCACAGCCCTGAGAAATGAACACATTTGGCTCCAGAAGTGTGGCTCAGGGAACAACCCAGAAGAACCTGTGCTCACAACTGTCTCTGGAGAGCAAAAGCAGAAAGAGTTTGGCAGAAAATGAGGTCAAACCAGCTCCAGGATAAGCAAGATCTGTGGTATCACTGAGGAGCCACAAGGCTTCCTAGCATTGCACTCAGGAGATAATTTCCAAAAGGGCAAAGCAAATTCTTTCCCCTAGTTTTCCAAGGAGTAAACAACGAGCCTGCATTCTGGGAATGGTAGACAAACTCCAGTGCTGCTGAAGTTTACCAGTTTGGGGCAGAAGCAGATTTGGGATAATGTGTTTTCTGAGAAATGGTCTGCACTTCTCAATGTGTCTTTAATATGAGAGTTGTTCCCACTTGCCAGTGAGCTTTACTTTTCCTCCAAATTTGGTTTGACAATGTTTATTAACATTTTGAACTCCATATTGTTTCCATTACTTTGTTATTTTAAGCTGGAGATCTAAGCTTAAAGAATGTAATTCTCAAGTTTAAAAAGCAGAGGAACCACATATTCCATTTTCTTCCACAGGTCAAAGACACAAAACTTACTCTGTCAGATGATACGACAAACATCAGGCAGTTCCCATTGGATTTCATACTGACAGTCAGGAATTCCAAATTTTTTGGAAAAAAGGTCCATGCTTTGGACCTTAAGTTTCATCTATTGTTTTAAAAGCTGAATTTCATGCTAAAAAAAAAAAAAAAAAAAAAAAAAAGGAACGATTGTCTTCAACAGCTACAGGATTATTCATGTAATTCTAAAATATATTTATTTTGGAAGTAAAAATGAAAAAGTGAATCAGAAGCATTCTAATTTAACTATCAGCACTCTGTGAAAGAGAAAATTTGGAAATCTTTTCTCTGCATGCAAATACAGCAGAACTTGATAGATTCAATTACTGATTTAACTAGAATAGGATCTGCATGGGTTGTTCTCAAGGGAAAAATGTTCTGATCATCAGTGCCTTGTTTCTTTTTAATTGGAGGATGTAACTCATGGGATCCTTCATATTTTCCTTCAGTGTTTCTATCCCTGATGTTTTATTTTGTGAATGGTCACGCTATTAGGACAATTATGCCTTCTGAGGAAGTAGCATAGCATGACTTTTTTATCTGGGTTATCTGAAGGTCTTTCAGTACTGCTCCTCATCGTCCATGTGAAATGATTTTAGCCATGCTCACAATCTTGCAGTAGTACAAACACTTTGTAAGGGTTTATTAACCAGGGATAAATCAGCAATACTGCTTCTTGGCCTGGACTGCATTATGCACAACCTGCAGAGGTATTTCTGTGCTGTGACTTTTGGTTCCAGCGTGATTATGGCAAATCTAACCAGGACCCTGAGCCTGTGTGTCAGGTCAATTAACAGCAAACCTCAGCCCCTGGCACTTGTGGGAGTTCTGGCCCTTTTCTGTCCCATATTCAACCTTGGTTAAATATGTTTGCTTTTCACAGGCCTAGACAGACAAGTGCATGAAGTTGTCCCTCAGTCTCCTTTTCTTCAAGCTTGGCAAACCTGAAGTCCAGGCTGCTCTTCACAGGGCATTCATTCCAGCCCTTAAATGGCAGACAGTCTAATTGCAGCACATTAAACTGGATCTAGTTGTGGTGGGAAAAAAAAAAGTTGAAGACACCATAATAAATTACAGCTTAAAAGACAAACTATGGAGACTAGGAAGACAAAACTGTAGCTGAAATTACATATGGTGCATAGCAACGTTTTTACAGGCTTTCAACTTCAAGGAACATTTAATTATTCTTGGATTATAGTTACTGCATGAAAAAGAGCTGAATCATTACATTTCCTTGTGGTTTTTTAATATATAATTTACCTGGAATCTTATCACAGGAGAGAATCATGGAAATGTACTTCAAAATCCTTGTTTCTAGTAGGACGTGGAAATTGTCACAAACAATGAAAACACAAGGAAAATCAAGGATTTGGTGCAGATAGTTAATTTTGTCTCCATTGGGATTTGATAAGTGCATTCATCTGGACAAAGAACTGGCACAAATAATTAGGCCCAAAAGCACTAATAGGGTACACAGACCTGCTCCACAGAAAGGCTGAAGTATACTTTCAAAAGGGGTAATACCTTGATATTGCACTTTTTTTCCTTTTTTTTCTGTTTCCTTCTTCAGACACTGTAGATCTAGAAGTATTTCTGAAAAGTAACAGGCATGGTTTCTGTTTCATTCACAGGCTCAAGCAGACAAAGATCAATTTTTGGGCATGACAAAACAGCCCAGAATCACAAATCAACAGCACTATTTCAAACAAGCCAAGAATTAGCCCATGCCCATTATTCTTCTATTTTGCATAGAGACAATTTTTGAGGATTCACAGTTGCACCAATTGGGAAACACATTGACATAAATTTGCCCTTTTTTGAGTAATCCCCCTGAGTTAAGTGCAAGTTAATACAGGATTTTGCTGTATATAAAAATAAATGGGGGGGGAGAAAAAAATCTGCTGTGCAGCAAATAATCTTGTAGAAAATAAAATCTCTCAGAAGGTGACTCCATTAAGACTGTCCTTAATTTCAAGCTCTGTAAAAATGTAAAATTACTAAATTTCAGTAGCTTTTCACAAGTAGAGCAGAACACTGTGTGGGGTGTTGCCCAGCTGTTCTCCTTTATTGCAGCTTGGCCACTGCTGCTCTCTTTGAGAGCAAACATGAAACATTCAGAGCTAGTGGGTGCCAGTTGCTATTACCTGCACTTCTGCAGCCAAAGGCTACCTTCCTTCCTGTTCAAAACCTTACTCACTGGTGGAATTATGCAAGCACACCCTAATAAGAGATCTAATTATATTGCTCCTTTTTGGGTAGGGCTTCCCCGATCTCCAGTCAGGGGATTTTTTTTACAGGATATCTTGTTTGTCATTTTTGTGCCAGTAGAGTCACAAGTCCTTTCTTAGAGTACTGCTGAGTGCAGTTTACTGGTGGGTTTACACAATTCCAATGATTTATTAGCAGTTTAAGGAATGAGGTGGAAAACTACTGTCATAGCTATGACTTAATACTAAGTGACAACACATGAAGATTTTCTGAAAGTTTTCTATGCTCCTTCCTGGTGGCAGGCTTTGTTTCATTCCCATGGCTTCTTTCAGAAATCTTTGCAACCAGCAGATAGTTCAGGGGATGCACCTACCAAAGTCAGGCCTGGTTTTGTTTAGATGATTATTTGGAAAGAGATCCTGATTAAACCACCCACAAAATCCAATTAGTCCAGCTGAAAGTCAGTCCAGCTGCCCCTAGTATTCAGAATAGAATCCACACATATGTGGAACTAATGCATTTGTCTGTTTGATGTTTTGACCAAGCAAATGTAATTTAAAAACATTAATATTAGCTGAAGAACAAGAGCCTGATGAGATCTTGTCAAGAAAAAAATTCAGTTTTTCCATTTCAAGATATTATTTATTTAATTTTAGATTAATGAGTGCTTTCCAGCTTGGGTTTTCCCTTTCCTTCACCATGAATTAAATCAGCTTCATGCATCTGACTATCCCAGGAGTGTTTGTGCTTAGATGAAAAATGTTGTGTGCAGAAAGACTCTAGATGTGATGTGATCAGAAATCTGCAAGCCCTATTGAAAACAATTTTTTTTTCCTGTAACATAAAATTAGCATAAAAATGAATGAAATCCATGTAATGAATTTTTTTTTGGATATGCAAATAAATAGAGCAACATACACTCCATCATCAACAATTTGTTTTAAAGAACTTTGGAGACTTGATTTCTATATTATGTAATAAATATTTATCCACTATTCTGCTAAGTTATAAAAGGAAAAGAAAATCTGCCTTTTTATTACAATAACCATTGTGATATTCAGAATAATGATTCCCCAAGGGATGTAACAAAATTGTATTCCTCAAACAGATTCTGTATATTTTTCAGATTCTACTGCTGTATTAAACCATTAAATGTTTAAATGGACAGGACAGGGAAGGAAAGAAACCTCAAATAATCTTTTCTTTATTCAGACTGTGTGGTCATGCCCTGTCCCACGGAGCCCTTGCTCCTCGTGGTGGAACACCCAGGCTAGCTGTTGGGCACTGCTGTTATAAACAGGGAGAGTTAAAAGTTTTGTTATAAGTTGTATGTATTCCTATGTAACTCATAGGGCTCATTTCAGTTTATAAGTTTAAGCTATTTTGGCAGTTTGCCCGGTTGTGCATTGTAACAGTTAACGTTGTTAGGGATGTTAGTTTTAGAAGTTGTCATAGAGGTATGTGTATAGTTACTGTTACCGGCAGACAAGACAGCAGGGAACAACCTTGAGAAAGAGACAAGTGACAAAAGGAGAGTTATTGATCTGAGGCCCCTATTAATCAAGACAATGAGCCAATCACATCAAGGCGGGAAAAAATGATTGGTGGAGAAAGACTCTCGATAAAGACCAATGAGAGCTGGACTTTCCACCAATCAGTGCAAGGATCAAGAGACCCACCAATCATGGACCAATGCAAGACTATAAAAGGAGACTGACTGCCCTCAGGGGTGCTTCTTGCGTGGACCTTGGGGTTTGCAGAGGGTTGCTGGTTGTTTGTCTGACATGCTGTGTGGGTTAAGATTAGCTTAACCCCTAACTCCTGCAGCTACATTTTATTTTTATTTCAATAAATGATTGGCCTTTTTTTGTTCAACATCGGAGTCACGGCCTTGTTTACATCACTGCCACCGCAAGGGGCTGCAACCCCAACTGCTTGCTCTGAGAGCAAAGTCAGCTAGGACTGCACCTCAGGGCCCCAGACTAGATATCCAGAGCCCAGCGTGGAGGCAGCAGCAACTGTATCCACCAAGCAGAGATGGAGGCGACTCCACAGTGTATCTTTAGTCCAAGCTTTATTAGCGAGTCCCAAGGGGAGCTCCTTAGCTCACGGGAGAGACAGCTGAAGAGCCCAGAACAAAGGCTGACAACAGGTTATAACGGGGTGGGACTAGGGGAAGGGTTTGGGTGTTGTCCAGTGGGAGAATGGGGGAGTGGTGAAGGAAGGATGAGGGAAAGGGAAAGGGACCATTCAGGGGACCCTGGAGGAGGGACTAGCCTTCACCGGCCAGTCACTCGACTCCCTCCCTAGAAGCTTCCAGACGAAAGGGAGTGGGGCCCAGGTGACTGGCACAGCCTCCAGGGGAGGGGGAACAGGAGTGACAGAGAAAGTGTGAGAACAAGGGGAGGGGTATCAAGAATTGGCATAGAACAGGGCAGGGATAACAGGGGACAAACCATTAAACACAGGGGAGTACAGAACAAACCACAGTGTGAACACAAAACACAATACAACAAGACTGTATCCTATATTAGGCCACCTTTCCTGATAGGTCCTTCTTGAGGAATTGCAAATTCTCATAAGAACCTGCAGCCAGAATGGCCTTTCCTGCGGTGTCTGCTTTCCTTCCTTCTTCATGAATTCAGTAATAGCAGAGATAACAGAATAAGCACATACCCTTGTGTGATAAGGTGGAACTGTCATTGCCTCCTGACAGGGAGGGAGAAACCCTGGGGTAATTCTGACATAAGAATGCAAAACATATTTCTCTACTTACTGTCTTACCTTCCAGAATAAGGGCCGCTTTTCCACTGCAGTGCAGATTGGTGGGAGGTGATTAACTGTGGTGGAAATTTCTTAAGGTGGGTGAAAGTAAACAGAGAAGAGAAGGATGTTTCCTGAATCCACATCAGCCACAATTGAATCCCCTTTACTCTGCTTTACAGAGAAAGGTCTTCCTTCCTTTGGAAAATCTAAATGGTTTTTTAAGATAAGCATATATTTTTCCCCTCCAGGTCAATTAGTTTTTAATTCTTTTTATTATTTTATTTTTTTAAATCATATTGTGACCTTTTTTTTTTTCTTTGAGTTATGATAAGAAAGCTTCATGTTCAGTGCCATGCTTTTCCTGGTGGTTCTGCATTATCTGATCACCCACTTTCCGTATCCATCCCCACTGCAATAAATGCTATAAATGACAAACCATGAGATAAAACAGGGACAGAAAACTGCTTTTCTGCTGATCACTGTGTTTTTAATCAGGTGTATAGTCTATTTGTCAAACCAGTACACAAACCAGTGAAGCTCTGGATGAAAAAGGTGTTATAAACACTGCTTTCAACAGGGACTGTTTGGGTAGGAATGCACCCACCGGTCCAGCTCTACAAGTTGTATAGAAAAGGAAATTTCTAACTCAGTGTTTTCAACTGTGAAACAGCCCTGGGCACACTAAACTGACCTTTAGGAGCTAGGAGATTTTATGGCTCTCATCTCCGGGGTGAGACTGCAGCTGGAGAAGGAGTTTACGAAAATCAGGTTTGGATCTGTGGCACTAAAATGTGCCAGTTGTGGACCAGGAACACAGATGTTCACCATGAGCAGCCAGTCCAGAAAAAGCAAGGTCTTGCTAATGCCACAGACATGTGTGGACAGACCTGAGCTCCTGTGAGCCACGTGTTGGAGAAGTGCCAAATGGCTGTGTTGCTATGGTTTTATTTTCAGTCTAACACACCCAGCCTGTGAGCTCAAGGCTTCTTAGGCCAAGCACAGCACCCTGTTAACACAGGTCTCCACCTTCCCAGTAATATCTATTTTTACTGGGAACAAACTAAGTTGTTGGATCTGCTTATTCACCTCCATGGACACCTGTCTAAATGACTTCCCAGAAGCCACAGAGGAGCTGCTGGCACAGCAGAGATTTATTCTCATTCTTGAGACTAAGAAAGTGCTAAGCATAAGTCAAAATGGTAGGCAAACAACTGCCTAGTCTTAATACCACACTTTAATCATTCTTTTAGCCTTTATAGTTGTAGTTTAAGTTTTCCTAAGCTTAAACTGCAGAGGGGGAGAGGAAAATATTGTTTCTGCAGATTCCTGTTTAAGACTTATTTCTTTTTCAGCAAAATAATAATGCATTTTGAAACCGACAAAACTACACTTTATATTAAAACTATATTATGTTGAAATGATCTTGGTAATACAGGCAACCCTTCAGCAAGATTTTCTGATCCATATTTAAGATCAGACAAGGGCAGGCAGTGTCAGGTGAGAACAATGTTCAGGCACATCAAAAGTCTTCAGTCACACTGAATTTTATTCACAAAAATAATTGCACCAGGCTTGTGTTCTGCACCTCAGAAAACTTACTCTCATAGCAGTTTGTTCTGTCAATAATCAGGCCACATAAGCCCAGGTGGCACTTTGTCGTCCATGTTGTATTTCCAAGTACACATAACCTATCTGTAATGTGCATTTCTCAGAGGTCAACAATTTATTAAACATTTGCCTCATGGCATTTTCCCAGTTTAATATCAGTACCTCATAATAATGATGTGCAAGCACACTTTTACAAGACTTTCACGGTACACCACCAAATAATATAATGGAATGAATCAAGCAAGTGATGACAATTAGTTAAGTAATGCAAGAATATCTGCTATAACTTGCACTTCTAGCAAGATATGAGGTGGAAAGGCCAGTAGTGTTAGGTCATCTCATGGGACAAGAATGTTTGTAATACACTAATTGTGAAGTATTTCCTATAGATGTTACACAAACTCATCCAAAGAGCATCTCATTGCATAGCAAAATTTGCTGCCTTTGGAAGTTCTCACAGCTTTGCCTCTTGTTAAACCATCTTTGCTCATGTGATGTAATAGTCTATTCTCAGGAATTAAATACATATTCTTTCCTTGAGGTAGGAAGATGAGTAACTTTCCATGAATCAAGCTGATGAGAACATTTCCCTGAGGGAGAGCATTGTCCATTTACCACAGGTTTATTTAAAAAAGAAAAAAACCAGGTTACATTTACCCATTGCAGTTCAACAGAAAGTTCTCCTTTTTCCAAGCTGGTGGTGGCCTAAAATGTCCGCAGGGACAGGAAGATGTGTTGGATTTAATCACAACCTCATGAACTGTTCTTTTTACTGAAGATGTAATTGTCACTACATGCAGAAATCTTAGACAGACCTAGGTCAGGTATTTCTTATGAAATCTAAAGAGGACCACAACTTACTGTAACACTCCCAGGGTTCATTCCTAAAACCAAAATATGTTACTTTTTACGTTTTCATCTTTGCCACTTGTCTGAGCACCCCAGAGAGAAACCAGAATCCCAAACTCATCTTTTCTCAAAAGATTAGAGCCATTGTATTTAAAATGCTTACCTGAAATTTTTACGGGTTTATTTTATTCTTAAAAAAAATATTTTCTCTCTTCTTCAGTCTGATGAAGCAACTATGCTAAATTGGACTGCTAGTAACACCTCCCTGTGTGTTTCCTTAGTCCTGAAGAAAGGCAGCAGGGTGCTCAGGTGTTGCCAACAGGTGAGTGACCATGTGAGACACAAGGGCAAAGATGCCTCAGAAGTTTTACCCGAGTGGAGGAGGGAGCAGGAACCTGCAGGCACCACTGCTCCCACATAAGCACATGACAGCCAAAACCATCTTTGGGTCTGCTCTGAAGGTAAAGACCAGTCCTAAATGTGCTCCTCTTCCACCCAGATTTCACACAGCCAAAAGCGTGCTGTTCCCTAGCATAATAAATTGAATTACTGTGACTAAATAAACACAATTTGGTTGGTTTCCTCAGGATCTGGGTTGGTTTTCCAGCACAGGCTCCGTGCCCTAGGTGGAGACAGCCCTTAGCTGTGTGTGCCCTTGGTGAGTGCCCAGCAGCCAAGGCCATGGGCACTCACATGCCCGTGGGGCTGCATGCAGCCACATGCTCTCCTCTGACCACGCAGCAGCTCCCACCTCATGGCAACAGCACAAAGAGGAGTGTTCTGGGTGGCTGTTTGCAGGTTGTGGCTGGCAGTTGCTATGGTGCCTGGCAGGCAGGTGAGAGAAGCCCTCCTGAGGGGCATTGCCAGCAGCTGGCTGCTCCTACTTGCCTGGCATGCAAGGTTTCCCTTCCCACCCTCTGCCTGGAGAGCAAAGGAGGCTGGATGAACACACACAGGTGTGTATTTAGCCACGTGGCAGCAGCATCCTGCAGAGGCAGGTGCCAAAGGAAGGTGGCATTTCTGTTGGCTTGCATTTTGGATACGCTCTACTGCCAGTCGAGCACGCACCTCCTGCCAGGAGGATAAAGGCAGCACTGCTCCTCCCACATGGTGGAAATACTTCTGCACAGATAATAAATGCTGCTTTCCTTATATCTCCTGCCAGTGCTTCTGAGAAAGCCTCAGCATCTCATCTTACTCACAAACATAGCATGGTCCCCACGTCAGACGTAGATGATCTAGGAACACTGCTTTTTACAAGTACGTGCTGAAAAAAAGCCCCAGAGACAGCTAGTTTGCAAACCTAGGTGTAGGAAGACACATAGAGGTATTGCAGAAGGTAATCTTGCCCCCATTATATTGCAGCTGTGTTAATTGTCCAAGAGTGGGAACAGTCTTGCCCTCTCAGCTATGGGTATGATAAAAAGTGAGCTAGCTGGGATGGAGAGTAGTTGCAGTTAGTTATAGTTTGCAGTTGAAGTTGCAGTGGAAGTCAGATGGAGTCTGCTGCTGTGCTGTGAAGAACTAGGGACAGGAGGTCGTGCAAGGGACAGATAAGGTAAGGCTTTGTACCAGGGACAGACAGGGATAGGCAGCTGGGATAGGGATCGGAAGGACCTGGCTGGAACAGAAGAAGGAAGAGAGAAGAAGAAGAAGACCTGAGGTATTGAGTTTACAGACTAGCTGCTAGCACAAAGGGATAGACCCTTACAGCTGCTTTGAGCTGCCTGTGGGAAGCAAAATAGACACTCTTGAATAACGAGGTGCTGGTGTGTGAAGCCTTTGGAAAGGTATGAGAGACTTTTAGACAACGAGGTGCTGATACTTGGGGCTCCCTGAAGTTTTGAAAGAAGCACTCTGAGTGTCGTGGCTGTCTCGATTATGGCATAGTGATTTGGCCATCTTGACTGCTACGCCTAGGTTATTGCTCTGTTTTGGGTTTTAAGAACAGGACTGACACTGAAAGCCATCCTGTCCCAACCTGCAAATAAATTCCTTTCAATAAGTGAATAATCAGTATCTCTAAACCCACTAAATTTCCATGGTGATGCCTACCACAGAGGTCTGAGTCACCCATTTGCCTGGTTTCAAAGTGACCGCTTTCAACACTACCCAACAATCACAACTCTGCCAAGGTACAGATTGTATTCCCTCTCTGAAGATCCTCTAACCCCTTCTCTCTTTTTTTTTTTTTTTTTTTTCCTGGTGCAGTTCTTCTCAGCCTAGATGGACCTTGACTATTCCTGGCAGAAGGAATGAGAGAATTTTGGATGCTTCTTTGAATTTATGAATCAACTTGGCAAGTTAATGGGAAAAGCACTCTCCTTCTGACTGAATTGGAATTAACCATAGCAACAGGATATCTCAAAACATTTTTGTTTTTCTCAATTAAGACAGGAGCAAAACATTTCAGAACAACCCAGACATTTTGCTTGACCTGAAACAAAATTACTCATTTTATATTTGGATTTTTAAAACTTTTGATCCACTTGCTGCTCTTTAAGTTTGAGAGTATAGAAGCAAAGACATTCTAGGAAAGGAAATTTTTCTGCAGAAAAGTGTCTCAAGTTTAATTTTATAGATTAAAGTGTTTTAAACTGCAAAAATATTGATCCAACCTTAAAAGCACATTTGGTGTTCTTAGCATTTGTCAGTGTGCATGGAAAATAAATTATATAGTATTTCTACCTCTAAATCCTCTGGATTACTTAAGAGCTCAAGAGGTAATGAGAACATTTTTCTGGCCGTGTTTTAGGGTCTAACCTGCAGCAAACTTTTCCTGAGGTGCCAGTTCTCTTGTCTCAACAACGTTCCATTTGAGTGAACTTATTCCAGGTTTACACCACCACACTTTGAAGAGTGTAAGGCCTTAGAAATCAATGTCTGCTTTGTGTTCCTGTGACAATGGTTTGCAGTTGCCAAAACCACAATCCTTTTCCACAATATAAATAAAAATTGGACATGCAGGTTTAAGATTAGATGTGATTCCGTTTCCCTTCAGCTCTTCTAAACAGTGGCCATTTGGAAGAAAAAGGAGGGATCAGGAATCTAGGAATCAGGAAAAGAGATAACGTCCTTAGTATGGGAAGAAATACAAAACCTGGATTTCCAGTGTGATAGCAAGCAGCCTTCTGAATCAACAGTGTCAAAAATCACTGCATTTCACAGAGGGAAAATGGCATTTGCCAGAAAGTCTTTCCAGAACTTCAGGTTTTCATGTGAAATTGTGCCCCACAAGTCCAAATGCACTCTGTTCAGACACTCTGACAAGGTGCTCTCCTAGGTCAGAGGAGCTTCTCAATCCTCAGATCCTCATTTCCACGAGCTGGCAAGGCCAGAGTCGCGTTTCCTTGGGAGCTGATGGCACTGGGGTGACGGGGATTTCACCGCATGGTTAATGCAGCAATCAGGTGCGTGAACAACCAGAGGCTCAGCACACACTGCTCAGCACACAAATGTCACCAGACCCAGCGAGGGGTTCCAGTCAGCAGGATTGGCTTGTCAGGGGACATAAACCTGCTGCTAACGATAGGTTTACTCATGGCACTCAGTTGGAAACCGAGCAGTACTCTGTGTCAATTTGCTTTTGTCCCGCTCATCAAAGGCAGAATGAGCTGTCATTATTTCCAATAGAAGATGGAGGTGAGAAAAGTGCCTTGGATAGGACTAACAAACAGGAAAATGTTTTGTTTTTTTTGTTTGGTTTAGTTTGTTTTTTTGCTAGATAGTTACACCACAAAATGCTGCCAAAGACTTGTGTTTTCCAACCAATAACATCTTAAAACACAAAACTTACTGATTTTGTGGAGAGTACAAGTCAAGGCATAACAAGATTTTGGACCTATTTTTAAAAATAAAACGTGTTAATCAGCAGTGTCAACAAATATTTAAACTACTAGATATGGAGAAACTGATTGATGTTCTCTGCTGTTTTAAATCTTCAGGGCTCCTGAAGTCATCATACCATCAATTTTCCTATCCATTTATAGTTAAAAAGTAAATTTGACTTGAAATTTTAAGGTATTAATTCAGAATATATTCACAGTTTTTCCCCAAGAAAAACATTTCCTGTTGGCAGGATGGTTTCAAGCTCTGTTGAAGATTATTAAAGCAAATGTGGCTTTCCCTGGTTAATTCACTAGGAACTCAGTTTGTGAAAACTTTCCTATTTGGTTGCCTTTAAAGACTCTTTCACCACATTCCTAATTATTGGGTCAAATAACTGCTGTTATCATATAGATATTTTCAAACTTTTGATAGAAACTAGAACAATTTAATGCACATTTTTCCAAATATGCTGAATGTAACTATGAAGGGGATTCCTGCACTGTGAACTTTCCGGCTTTTGTGGGGTTAATTATTTGAAATTACTTTTAATCTGTTGCATTTTTATCTTTCTTTTACTGTATTGTGAAGTTAGTCTTTAAAACTTGGTGGTAAATCTCCAATACTTTTCAATAAAAGAGAAAAAAAAAAGGAAGAAAAAAAAAGAAAATAAATTTGAAATTTGCACTGTTTCCAGATGACTGGAAGGTGAAAAATGTTGGTGGTCCTGTTCCCTTTCGTCCTACAAGGAAACAAGAACAGTTTTTATTTCTATTTAAATGCTTAGAAGAAGGGAATTAGTCTATCAAATGCAATCTCATAACACAGTTTTGGAAGGGGTTGTGAGGAAATGACATTTCCATTAGCATTTGGGGGCTATTAAAAACATCTATTATTACAGCAATATCTAAAATGTATGTTTGAGAACTTCTAGATGTTTCTTACTGACCCAAAGTGCCACACTGTAATACTGAAATGCACATTTTTCATTACAGAAATTTGTGTACTGTGGACTGTGCAGCACAGCAAAACCACTTTCTCAGCATTAGATCTGTTTCTGTTTGGACTTAAATATTTTTGGGAGGAGTGGGAGGAGGGTGTTGGGAGGAGGGTGTTAGGAAGGTGGAAGGGAGAGACAGAGGGAAGGCGGGAGGG
>WAAE01000318.1:13951-25953 GCA_013400495.1 Nicator chloris
AGGAAGGAAGGAAGGAAGGAAGGAAGGAAGGAAGGAATAGCATCGTTAAGGTCAGAAAAGGCCTCTAAGATCACTGATTTCAACCATTAACCCAGCACGAACCATGGCAGATGACCATGGCTACTTGCAACATTCAAGAACATTTATGGTGCTGTCCATTGTGAGCAAGGAATGATAAATCCATCACTCTGAAACATTCCAGAGGTATAGATGTATTCTTATGTAAAGTATCTATACAGATGTGGGCTGGGAAGGGTTTCCAAAAGAAGCTGAGAGTCAACTCAGCGTCAAATCCATTCTCCCCGGAGAAGACACAGCTCCATTTTTGTACTTCAGCCTTAATTGACACATTGTGATCAATTCCTATTCCTCCCCACAGCAGTCTTATTTGGTTTTCTCATTAATGAAATTCTAATTTTCTCAGTAATGAACTTCTGTGAATTCAAGGTGAGAGATCCTGTTTTCCAAGTCAAAGGCTAACAGCTTGACTCCACTGACATGATTATTATGGTATTTACAATGGTTTAGAATCCACTTTTGCAATGTATGTACTCTCACTCTTACATTGCAACTACTACTTCTGGCTTTAATGTCAGATTAATTTCTGATCTGTGAACACATTTGTGGATGGGGATGTGTGCTATGTACACATATACATTTAAAATCCTGTTTTTTGAAGCACTTGGAAGATGAATGTGAAGGTCACTCTCTTCCTGGATACTGCATTAGGGTTTGGTCCAGAATCAAACCTCATGGTTCTTGGGAAGTAGCAGTGAGGAAATGGCTCTGTTCAGGCAGGTTGACTCAGAGCCTGCACTTTTTTTTTTTTTTTTTTGGTGCTAATAGAATCTAAATTGCAGTGAATCAGAGGAGTAAAGTGAAATAAGACAAAGACCATGCCATAAAGACTTCAGTCAGTCAGATACTGCAGTCACTCTGGCTTACCTTGAGCTAATAATACTTTACAAAAGATTTTAAAACACTGGGAAGTTATTTTGCTCTTTGGTGCAAATATTTTCCAGTCTCTGGCTGCTGTCCATGCAAGAAACTGTGGAGTAGATGCTGAAAAGCCCATGCTTCTCCAAAAAATGTGTTTGCTTGGGTAAAAAGTTTGTTCTTGCAATACATGTGGGCTTATTTATTGTTAGTATTTCTAAACATGCCAGTCAAGGTCACAAGATTCAGTTACTCATGTGCAAATACATCTGGAATGACACATCCTCTGTCAACCACTTCCTGTGCAATTAGATGTGAGCAATACTAAGGAGTATGTCAGAGATGGGAAGAGATGAAATGACTCTCTCCGGGGCATGGAGAGTCTCTCCCCTGCCACTCTCCCTAACACCATATCTGTTATGCAGCAGATGAAAAGGGAGTTTAACTCCACAGTGTTGGTAATGCATCTCTTGATACAGAGACATCGGGCTGGACACTGCACATTCTTCACCTGGATTAGACATCTTGGTTCTTTAAATTGCGTTTTCAAAGTGTTACCATCACTGGATTCACATAAAATTGCTATCTGTTGTCTCTCCATCATTTCCAGAGCAATACTTTTGCAGCTGCATTTTGTTGCACACAGAGAGTCTGCGAGGGCTTTGCTTGCTTCTGCTCTTGCTCTGCTCAGACACAAGGCTCCTGAAATCAACCTTTAATGGGTCACACTGAATGAGTATTTTCCCCTTAATCATGCCCATTTGTGGGTCACAGGAATCCTGGTCTGAATGCTATGTAAAAACTCTTGTTGGTGTTTTGTATTTATCCTGTGGGGTCACATCTACATTTACAGCTCGTTCCTTAAGACCTAACTAGGCCACAAATAAATTTTCAAAATCTGTTATGAAAGAGTGCTGAAAGCACCAAATAGATGACTTTTGTCTTAAGCATGGGACATTTTCTTCTTGTGCCACCCAGAGCCTCTTTTTACTTTCACAGAACAAAACTTCCCTCTGAATCACTAAGTAAAATCCTGGTTTTGTTGTAGCAAGCTTCCTTTTTTTCATGCACCAAGGGAAACACTGCATTAGGCCAAATGACCCAATGCTGTTTGGGAAAATGTCTAACTACTAAGGACACTCATTATGAAAGTTCATCTGATTAAAACTGGTTAGGAAGCAAATCTCAGAATGAAAGGAGGCTTTTGTGAACTTTGAAAGTATTAATCCTTGATAAGACACGGTGTGATATGGAGCCTGTTACTGTTTTGGCCTCAAGTAACTCTTCTGGAATAATTCAAAGGATGAGTTTGTCAACATTAATCTGTAGTCTTTAATTATAGGCAGAGTTCAAACTGATTTTATTGTGTTCATCCTCACTTTCCCTTCTCTAAAAGCCCAGGGGCCAAAAAAGGAAAAACACTTGTGTGGCATTAGTAGAATTTCCCATGAGTGACAATTTAACTTTCTTTCCAAGTCATACCACAAAGCCAGCTCTACATCTCCCAAAACCTAGTCCTTAGCAAACCACTGGAGATACTGTTTTAGAGGGAGGAAACACCAGTGGTGAAAATCCCAAGTCCAAACAAAACCTTTCCCCATCATGAAGGCAGTAATGGACAAAAATTTCTCTCAGGAATTGAACATCTGATCTGGCTTCTTCCTTTCGAGACCATTTAATCTATTCATGCACAGATAGGTAGATGCCTCATTCCATTTCATGAACTCTTCTCTGCCTCTGTGCAGGACACAGAACCATCTGCATTATTTATTTATATATCTATTTTCGCTGTTTGTCATATCTTTTTTCCGCTGTGTTTTTTGCTTTTAGTGATGTCATGATCCCAACCCTTAGTTTGAACTGTATCTGTTTATCTAGACAAGAGATTTTTTTTTTTTTATATAAATGTCATGAAAAGCTCATAAAAGTTATTTGTTTCTTGCACTAGTCGTCCAGCTGAACCAGTCTGGGGTCAGCACAGAGAAAGAACAGCACCACAATATAGTAGGTTTATGTGTGAATTTTATAATGATTTGCAGAGATAAGACTCAAGATATCATCTTGCAGATATAAATTTGATACAGGCACTATGGACCCAGGTGGAACTGAGAAGGAAGACACACTGGGTTTTTACATATTAAGTAATCCTTCGCATGTTCTCTTATTGCTCTTGCCTGTGGGCAAAAAGGTGAGAGGAGCTGTAACTGGGTTAATCCTCTGTAATGTGCTAACAGGCATAGGAAAACACATCCTGGTTGAAGATATCTAAATAAATTCCATTTATGATGTATTGACTCTGCAGCCAGATTTTTTAAAACTTGACACCTCTTCGGGGATAATGCTATCAAAATAGCTCATCCTCCTTCCAAAAGGGGTAAATTCTTCCTGGCTTGCTTCTAATCCAAGTTTTGCATGCACCCTTGAATGATTTATTTAGTATTGGAATTTACCCTTTCCGAGTCACCTTCTCTTCATGTTTTCATCTTTTTAGCGCTATTTTGTGTCTTACAGACACTTTATACACCCTGGGATTAACTCACTGTGATGTCTTCCACCCCTAAATGTATTGTGACAGCTAATTTTGATCCAGAGCCTGTACAGATTAAAGTTCCTCTTTGCAGCTGCCTTATTTCCTTGCTCTCCCCATTGCCAAATTCTCTTTACTATGAATTTATTCCAGCTTTGCCTTCTAAGAGGAGGCTTGACACTTCCTCACCCATGAATCATCTTCCTTCATTGCCGTTTTACTTTTCTTCTAAAACACTGTGTAAACATTTCCTCCACAGGTTATTCAGGAACTGTTAAACAAGCCCCCAGAACATTGTATGTTTCCTCCATAGAAATGTCATTAATTATTGAACTGATTGCTGATTTTTTTTCCCCAGAAAGATACATTTGAACTGATCTCTTAAAAATTTTATCATGGTGCTTCAGAACTTCAAAATAAGAACATGCAAATGTTGGTTTTTCTCCCAATCTTGCATGCTGATTAAATAAATACGCCTAGAGATCCTGTTCTTTATTTCTCACCAGTGAATTGAGAAGTGTCGTCTCCTTTTACTGGGGAAAAAAACCTTAATTGTTGGGTGAATTATGATAAGTATTGAACTTGTATACATAAAGACAGACTGAGGATGCCAAACACGAAATTATACCAGATGTCCCCTCTGAACACAACTGGCTTATTACACAAATCCAGAGTTCTTTCACTGAAGTTTTAAGAACTTGCACTGGTCTAAATTTCAGCCAAATTCCTTGTGTACATGCAAACTTGTGTGCAGAATCTGATTCCAGGCAAATCCCAGTGTTGCATCCGTGTTAGTAATTTGAGCTTTTCTTCAGATTTGATGGAATAGGAGCAGTGGCTTGGATTTTGGATGCAACCTTTCAAGATTTTCCTCTGCTTGAGATCTCTTTTATCACTGTCCTTTGGTATATATTTTCTGTACAAATCCCATTGTCTTTTCTGATGCTTGGGCTGACCAGTAGTGTTTAGCTGCAGACCCATTTAGCCTGTTTGGAAAACTTAAGCTGGAGGTTTGGGTACACATTTGACCGTGCTCACAATCTTACAAGCTCTTGTGAAGCCTTACATTTCCAGTTATAATGCCATTTACAAGTCTGGGAACCTTTGTGGGGTCTCATCCATCTCCAAATGGCATCTCAGCCAGAAGAGGGGTACTCTAGGTTCTGATAATTTCATGGCAGCTCTGCTAGCTTCCTGGTTCAGATTCAAGCTTATTTCTCTGTCTCAATAAGAGTCTTTTGGTCAGAAAAATAAAAATCCTTCATCCCACACTACTTTTAAGGACACTGTTTTTATTCATTTGTAGTTGATTTCATCTTTCCTTAGATGATTTGGCTTCCATTGCTGACTTTACTGGAAGCAGATTCCAGCCAGCTGATTCAGAGATGGGATCATTACAGATTTAAGGGAAGACACGTGATCCATTTCTTCTTTCTGAGAAAAACTTTCAGTGCAATCCCTAATTTCAAAGGTGCTATTTTGGTTGGACTCACAGCTCTTGGTACTCTAAATTCAGGCCTACTTTGAATGCAAGTTAATGTGTTGAAAAACTAATTCAACTAATTCTGAAAACCTAATCATGAAATTTCAGGGGAATTTTTTTTTCTTTTTTTTTTTTTTTTTTTTTAGCCACTTATTCCGTGGGTTTTGTTCTGACAGATTTCCTACATTTCCCATATGATTTATTAGCTTTCATGAAGATTCCAACCTGCAGACAAATCTGTCATCTCTGTTCCTGGAAGATGAATCTCTGGTTTGAATCTCCCAAAATTGTATGAGTACCATCAGTCTTGTGATTAATACTCATTCTGGCATGGGATTTTTTAACTCCTGCATGCATCTTTTCTTAAGCCAGCTCTATGTTTGTGAGTGCTGACTTGGTGCAACCTTTCTAGGGCATCTTTCACTCTTGTCTGCTGTGGTGCCACGTCTCACCAAGAGGTATGGAGGGGAAAGGAACATCTTCCTATTGTGTGACCTGCTTTCTCTCCTCCAATAGCCTGCCTTAATTCTGTGCCATGTTTGGCTTCTTACATTTTTTGTGATTAACAGGAGTAAGTCCTGGCTTGAGCTTGTGCCTGTAGGGCCCCTTGCAATTATCATCAGGCACCCACAAGTCTTGCCAACTTCGCACAAATGTATGTTACACAAATCTCAGGCCCTAAAAGAACTTCTTCTCTTTCTTTCCTTGTTTTCCCTTTCATTTTTTGGAGCAATTCAGTTACCATTGTCTGTTTCTCCAAAGAAACCCATTTTTTATACCCTACACTCTATTACTTTACAAAGTGAACACTGTTAAGAGGAAGGCACAAAAAAGTCATCAAGCTGACATTGAAGAATGATTTCTAGTCTCATTTTCTCTGGTCTCCCTTTTGCAAACAATTTTTTCCAAGCCCTGTATTTTCCCAAGTGCTTCTGGGCTATTTTGCTTGCTTAGTCTCCTCCAGCAGAAAAAACCTCTTTTCTTCAAGATATCTGGTACTAGAACATGTAAGCAGAATCCACTTAAATTTTTCACATTCGTTGAGAAGACATTCTACTGGACTTGAAGAAATTTGAGATGTTTTGGTAAAATTACCTATGGTTTGACTTGAGTCATAGACCTCTGAAGAGTTTCCTCTGAACATGCAAGTAAAATACAAATTTCATACTCATTTCCTCCAGTGCAGGGTGCTATAAAACAGCATTTTTCACATCTTTTGACTTGCAGACACAATGACTTGAGTCACAACTGTGTTCCCCAGTCCCACAATTGGAGAACAAAGTTAAAAAATTTCCTGCTAAAAGGTTTAATGATCCAAAATTTAGATGTTAAAGTACCTGATCTCTAATGTGTCATCTTCATGACAGGAATACAGAAGACTATAACATGAACTATGGAAAACTAGAGGTCTGTCTGAGACCTCACCATTCCTAGTCATCAACGTTTTGCACAGATTTTTTACTCAATTTTGCTGACCCCTCATCCCTATAGAACTCACCCACAACACCAAAAAATCAAGTTCAGTACAGTCTTTTTCTAACATATGTCTCATTGCTTCCTTTCAACCTTTAGTAGCTATCAAGTAATGGAATGAAAACATTGATTAAGTTGGAAAAGACCCTTAAGATCAGTGAATCCAACCATTAAGCCAGCACTGCCGAGCCCAACACTAAACCATGGCCCCAGATGCCACATCCATATCTTTTAACTCCCTTCAGGCGTGATGAATAGTCTATTTCCCTAAGCGGCCTCTTTCAATGCTTGACCACCATTTCAGTGAAGAAATTTGTATTAATATCCAATCCACGTCTACTCTAGCACAATTTGTGGCCTTTTCCTCTTGTTCTGTAATTTCAAGGGTAATCAGAAGCAGCTCAATATTAAAATCTTGAGAGTAAAATAAGGAGAAAATACTAGCTATATGCCAACCCTTAGCAAAATGGCCCTCCCATTTAAACAGAGGTGGCAATTAAAGTAAACTAAATGTACTTTATAGGTCTGTGTTGCTCTGTCCATCACTCATCAGCATTGCTTTTTTGTATAATTATCGTTATTCAAATAATCAAAATGTTCCATGAACTAGAACTTCTTGGAAAACTTCTGCTAGGAAATTAGATGTTTTTCCCCAACTGCACAAGGTATATTTGTAACCTGGAATAAAAAAGCTGTCCTTAGGAATTCAGTGATTCTGATCTGCTGGCACAGGATTTGATCTACCCTAAGCTGATTACACCCAAAACTGAAGGAGGTTAGATAATGGCAGAAGCTAATGGACCAAGCTGTATTGTATACATCCTTTGAAATTCTGCTGAACTCATCTGACTGCACAAAGTATGGTAGAGGCAGAATTTATCCTGACAGCCCTAAACTCAAACACAGTCTTCAAAGTAAATTTTGGAGTTTGATGCCTGGGTCAAGTTTTTTTTATGTATGTTTTGGCATTAATCATTCTCTGTTCACCTCTGAGACAAAGAGTTTTGGAGAAGGGTGTTCAGACATGGTCCAGGAAGGAAGGACCTCAACATAGAGTATTTCAAAGGAAAAAAAATTAATAAATCAGTGCAAAAAGTAAATATTTATTGTAGTTGTGCATTTTAAAAGAGGTAGATTTTCTAGCCCTGGCATTCTTCCAGTGCGACTTGTCAAATCAGGTTACATATGAAATGTGCCTGCAGCCAAAAATGTGAGAACTCAGTGTGACGATGTGCAGAGACTTGTTTGATTTGGGACAATTTTCACTTTTCATCAAAGAAACTACATGATCCTCTTTCATGGGTAATATTTCCAAGGCTCATTATTATTCCTTTGTTTGCTTTGGTTACTGGGGCTCATTGGAGGAAACATTTAATTTAGTTCCTTCATTATGAGACACTTTTTGTCAAGGTGCAATGTTGTGCTTTGTTCTTTAGACTTCTGATCCATAAAACCCTCCCTGGCTTTGCCTTCTTTATTGACACCCAAGGGAATCTTCATTGCATAACATGTCAGACTTGATTTGTTGGTTTTTCCTTCCCAATTGTCTCTATTTTTCTAGGGAAATATTCTCTAAAATTATTTTTTACAGACACACCAACAAAAGCTTATGTTTGAAACATTACTGATTTCACAGTATGCAAAAATTTATTTCATGTGACAACATCAACACAAGAGATAAATAATCATTTTAATCTGTTTCTGCTTAGAGATGGGACCATATAGATGAAGGATTGTAATTTCCTTAAACATGCTAGCTCAACAGGCTGTGATTGTCCAAGCATACTTCTAGTTAATTTTTAAATAGAAGGAACTAGCATGGTTTTTCTATTTGAATGCAAATTCTGTTTGCCAGCCTAAGTAGTTGCAGCAACTTAGATATGATTTTAGTGAACCTGTTGTTTTTTATGCAGTATATTATTTTTATCTTTCACTAGTTCGTGGCTACAAAGAGATACTTGTGCCAAAGAGAGAAAAGAAATCCAGAGATCCATGCCATGTTTTTGGAGTTTCTGTGTGTGAAAAAGAGTTCTGCATAGACTGTTTTATATTTTTATTTAAGTTCTTGATATTCAGTTAGTGGAAAATTGTTACAACTTGTCAGGTGAGAAAGTAATGAACAAATATTGAGTGTTAAATAAATATTATGGTTTTTTAATGTGTCCTTTGCATCTGTTCTTCATTGTTCTTCATTGTACAAACACATTTTCTCTTTCCTATCGCAAATTACATTTAGTCCTCCCAATTTCAGTTTTCAGTCCTCCTAGTTCACACACGATTTATTGTTTGACCTGAAAGAGTCTTCTCTCCTGCCCTGATTTCCAAAGACTATAGCCAAAGCCTCTTTCCTTTTTAACTTTGGAGGTTGTAATCACATCTCATCTGCTATTTAGAAGTCCCCTTTTCACAGTCTTCCTTACTAATTTTCCTTGCAGACTCTCCTCTTGAAATGATCCTTTTGCATCTTCCATCCCCTTTCTCCCTCATTTTGTTAATTGAATAAAAATGCAGCTTATTTCCTTTCCTTCACATATTATTTGACCAAGTTTCTCCTGCCTAGAATATGTTGCTTGTGGAAGCCAGTTTAGCAGACAAACTCTTTTCCTGGCAGTTTCGTTTTTCTTTTTGTCTGGTTAGGTGAAGGCTGCTCATGTTTTTTAAATAATTTCAGCAAGGTATACAAATACCAGTATTAATTACTTCTTCTGTTATAAGCATTCATCAGTGCAACACTTGTCAGCCTCCCTGTGCTGAATTTACCTGCAACAGCAGCATAGAGATAAAACTAATTTAGATATGTCAGGCTACTTATTCTGTAGAATACATGTGTTGTGAAAAGGTAAAAAGCCTCGGGTCTCCTAAAATCACTAGAGGTAACTGAAAGGGAAAAGACAACCATTTTTTTGAGAGAGAGGAAGGAGGAGAACAACCTGACAGCAGTGAAGTGGGGAGCAACCTTCCAGAACAGGTTGGAGCTGGTTGTTTTGCACCCAACAACAGCTGATTGTGCTGTGCCAATTGGCTGCAACCCTGATAGCAGGTGAAGCTCACTTCTGTCAGACCTCTTGACTCTGAGTGGTTCCAGCAACGTAGATACTGCTGATGGACCAAAGAGACAGAGAGAGATGGGATCTGCTCCATTATTCTGCTCAGAGCTTAGGCCCAATTTTTAATTAACAAAACGTTAACGACAGTCTGGGTATCCCTGGTTGTTTGCTGTGCAGGGAGATTATTCAAATTGCCAGGCACACTCACACAGAGTGAAACCACTGGAATTGTTGCCCCAGGTCAATGCAAATGAAGAAGGGACACTACCAACAAGAAAACTTAGATCAGAAAGTGATTTCTGTGGGGGAAGAGGAGGGAAACAACATATAGTGAATGGAAATTGTCCTGAAGACAGCTTAGAAACACCACACTACTTTCAAGAGAGCAGTGGTCTAAACATCCAAAATACAAAAAGTTAGAAGTAAACACCTCCTATGACCAAGATAGATTTGGTCTCATTTGAGAACATAGAGAGCTTCCCTTTCATCCAGGGACAAATTGACTTTTGGAAGACAGTGAGATATCAACAACTTTTCACAATGTTGTCCCAGACTGCAAACTGAGTGAAAACCAGCTCCAATGAAAGGATTCTGATCTCAATCCAAGTCCCACCCATTATCCTCTGCAGAGTGAGTCAGAGCTTCCCAAACATCCACAATGTTATGTCAACACTTTCTTCTATGAAAGGAAAAGTGTCCTCTAGCATGAAGTTTTGTCGTAGATAAAAATAATTTCAAATACATGTTGAGCAGGAGTTTCTAAAACACAAGTATCCAAATAAAAACAAGTTTAGGAAGCAGGTTCCTGATGTGATCAAGAAGAAGGTAAAGGAACAGAGCTTCTAAGAAGCCCTTACGGAGAACAAGTTTCTGGCATTCTCAGCTCTTCAAAATTCCTCCTCCCTTCTTCCTAATCCCACCAGAATCACTGAGCAACTGTTCCAATATTATTTCAATATATGACTAACATAAGTAGCTTAATGTTTCACTCCTTCCTCACAGTAAACCTGAAAGCAAACTATAATTCCACTGTAAGTAAATGAAGTATGGCATGTGAGGCCACCCTTGAAAACTGCTGGTGCAAAAGAAAATGCAGAATTTTGTGGAGGTAGCAAAAGCAGTAACAACTGTTCAGCTTAATGCATTTCTTCTACTCACCTTCATTTCCAGCAGAAATATTCAATTCCAATGAAGAGATGTGCTCAGGGAAGGCCAGCAGACCCTCAGGTCTTCCCTGTACATCTCCTAAGAAACGTGCCAGAAAAAGGGAATATCTTAGTGGCAGATAGATAATTGGAATTTTCAAAGGCAGAAAGCACCAGCTTCTCCTGAAAATTGAGGCACATAATGATCTATTTTTCTTAGAAAATGTTACAGTCAAAGTATATGCATGAGTGTATAAATATCCATATAATATTTATACATGTGTGCCTCACATATGCACACGTGTCTGTGTATGTATACATGCAATACATAAATAGGTTTTAAATACTATCCTCCACTTGTTTGTGCCTTCTGTCTTGCCCGTGTTGAAGTACCATTAAATTACACAGAAAATAATGTGATGAAGTTTTTAAAATTTGTCCATTTAGCACTCTAGAAAATTCAGAAAGACTGAAAAAACAACATAATTTACAAACATTTCTTTGGCTAACGTCATTATTTGCATTCATACATCTGCTTGATATAATATCTATTAAGCTTGGGAAACATATAGAAAATACTTTCAATGTAGTTTACTGGCTGACCACAGAGCACTACCACAATTTTGTAATAAACATTAAGACAATGCTTGAGTACTATTAAAGACATATGTTGTCTGAAAAAGCCACACAGAATCATAGAACCATAGCATGATTTGGGTTAGAAGAGACCTTTAAAGATCAGCTAACCCAAACACCCTGCCTTTGGCAGGGATGTCTTTCACTACATTGTGTTGCTCAAGGCCTATCCAAACGGGCCTTGAATATTTCCAATAATGCTGAACCCATAACCTCTCTGGACAACAGGTTCCAGTACTCTCACCACTCTCATTCCAAAACAATTCTGCCTTATATCCAGCCTAAATCTACCTTCTTTCATTGTAAAATCACTGCACCTTGTCCTGTCACTACATGAGCTGCAAAAAATCTTTCTCCATCTTTCTTTCTTTCCCTGTAATATACTGAAAGGCTGGAGCATGTTCTTCTCAAACTCCTCTCATGTCCAGGATGAACAACACCAGTTCTCTTAGCCTATCTTCACTGGAAAAGGGTTACAGCCTTCTGATAATTTTTGTGCCTCTTCCTGCTGTAATAGATCCAGGCCCTCCTGTGCTGGAACTTCCTGTGCAAACTTATTGAGGATGCCCTTGATCCCACCATCTACACCTTAGTGAAGATATTGAGCAGTATTGGTCCCAGTGTGGGTTCTTTAGGAATACCACTTGTTACTGGCCTCCACTTGAACATTGAGACATGAGCTGCCACCCTCAGGATGTGGCCATCCAGCCTGTTCCTCATCCATCCATCCATCCATCCATCCATCCATCCGCCCG
>WAAE01000318.1:26559-37698 GCA_013400495.1 Nicator chloris
CCGTCCGTCCGTCCGTCCGTCCATGCATTGATCCATCCATCCATCCATCAAATCCATGTCTCTCCAACGCTGAGGCAAGAATTTTGTGTCCTTTCTACCCTTTTTCAAAAATGGGTGTGATAGTCCCTTTTCCCCAGCCACTGGGAACTTTGTTTGACTGACATAACTGCAAATATGACAGAGTGGAGTGGCAACTACAGGGTACTACGGGGTCATCTATATTCAGGTTCCCCAGGTAGTCTCAAACCTGGTTTTCTCAGGATACTCTCCTCTCTGGTGAGACATTCTTTTCCGAGAAAGAATCATCTCACTTAAACCACGGTGTTTCAGGTTTTCCTCAGAAGTCTTTTTAAGCATCGTAAAGGAAGTAAATATATTTTCTGATGGTGTGTTTCCTCACATCCTCTCTGATAAAGATAAAAAGAGAGTATCCAAGGAAATTCCTGGAATTATTTTTTATGAATCACTGCATCTCTATTTTTATCATTCATATCACGTAGTTCTTTGAACAGTTTACTTCTTGTAATGCTCTAAAGGTGGGTACAGTACAGTCATACCTAATAATTTTATTACAGTGAACTGATTAATTCATCACATCCATATCAGCTTTTAAAGTTCAGGCAGTCTGTACGTAACTATTATGGCATTTCATAATTTTACAATTCCTGTTTCAGAGATGCGGTCAAAAAATATGATTACCCATCGACCTGTGTGTAGATTCATGGAACCATAAAATTATTTAGGTTGGAAAACACTCTTGGGATCATCAATTCCAACCATTAACCCAGCAGTGCCAAGGCCAAGTCCTGTTCCATTGCTTGACCACCCTTTTAGTGAAGAATCTTTTCCTGATGTTTAATCTAAACCTCCCAGCCACAGCTCGAGGTTATTTCCTCTTGTCCTATTACTTGTTATTTGGGAAAAGAGTATATAAATTGATTTAAACTCCCCCAAATTTAAACAGTATACATTTACACATGAATTTTTATAAAATATTAAATTTGCAATAGTAATTTTCTGGATATTTTCACAAGTTTTAGAAGTGAATAAAACTTACGCATTTTTCTCCTTGATGATGAGAGCATTTTACAGTCAGAATTTCCACACAACAGACACCAGTCTGTCTAATGGCACATAATCTGTGTGTTTCTTTCCCATGACTCTTTTATCCAACTAAGCCAGCACTTTCTAGTCTGTTCTGAAAAGGTGATTTCACTCTTTTCTAGAAGCAACAAGTCAGTGCTTCTTCTACCACCTGCACTGTGATTTGGAGTATGTAACATTCTCTGAAATCACACCCCTTCTCCTAAGGCAGCTCCACTTCCGCTAGCCACACTTAACAAACTTTGGCTAAACTTACCCAGGAGGTTGTGCTCTCAGGAGCTGAAGGCATGAAAAATGTCATTGGTAAAACGTGAGTCAGGCGTGCTTCACCCCAGTGTGGGTAGAACCTGGTGAGATCACCTGGCACCTTCCTGCGTAAATACGTCAAATCATGCGCTGAACAGGTTTGATTAGATTAATCCATTGCACAATGATGATATTTGCTGGAGCTGAAAAAGAAATGAAAGGTTGGATTGCAGAACAGATGCATTCAAAAATGTTACAAGTTGGGTTTCCATCCTTGCTTCAAGGATGTATTGAAACCTGGAGTACTTGAATGGCGCTCAAAATTACCTTCAGATGAGGCCACTAGCAGAATTGAAAGTGGCATCACATTTCTAACAGCTTCAGGATTTTGCTGGATATTTCCAGCTTGCCATTACTCCCTTATATCCCAGCATATGGTTTGACAAAATCTTTTGCATTATCTTCAAAGCCCTTATAATTAGCTCAGTTTCTTTTGTTTTTGCAAATTTTGGCAAGTTATGTCTTGTACATCAATTCCTTCTTCTGTTCCAGCAAAGCATAAGGCAAAACCTGTGGAATGTACAAAAATCAGGTGAGAACAAAGCACTCCCTTTTCAACACATGACATAGAAAGCGACTGTAGATATTAATTTTATCCAAGTATGCCCAAATGCAGTCGTCACTATAAATTTCATTAATCATAAACGCTAATAGATGTTATTATCACTGGAAGTAACCTTTATTTTTGCAACTCTAAACAAAATTGCAAGGATCAGTGTGTTTTTTCTTTATGACAGTGTTTTTTTCATTTCCCCCTCAAATTTTTTACCTCCTGCCTTTGACCCATCAGGCTTGAATGGCAGGAAGGACCTTGCTGAGGCCCGTGACTCATTTCAGCTCCTCCCCAGCCACTCCCTGGGTGTGTTTTTTGTTTTGTTTTGTTTGTTTTTCAACAGGAGCACCTCTTCTGCAATCTGAGGCTGTACAGCTCTGTAAAACGACATGGCATCCCCTGCTTGCCAGGGGAAGGGACCACTGTGATTAACAGCTTCAAGAGGAAAATGTGACACTCTTTCACAAGGATTCCACTCACAAGGGTTCCTGGTACAATTTTGACATGCGAAAATGCTTTTAAAAGTGTCCATTTGGATGCTCTGAGAACTGCCACTCCTACAAACTGAAGATGCCTGGCTTCTGTGTTTGGTAATTGTTTGTTATTGGAAAAATGTTGTCCTTTGAAGGATGTTATGCGCACAAGAGTCACTCAGGCTGACGTTTCTGCAGAATCAGCTCAATTTGGTCATGATGAAGCAGCTTGAGCTACAGAATATCCCTCCACATTTCTGGGGAGAGTTTTTGTTTCATCAGCCTTTACTTTCACAGGCAGACTTCTCGAGACAAAACTTGACTCTTTCTGATAGCATTTTGGGGATCAGCATATGTGGGCCAGCTAATTTCTCTGTTGGTACCCCAAAGTTTAGTCTTTGAGAAAAACCCAAGACATAATGACATGATGCAGTATTTTTCTGGTCCCCAGGGTCAGTATTTCTTATTTATTTTCACTGAGATGCTTCAGTAACTCCACAGATGTTTCAAGTGTCTTCAGTGGTCCAAAATGAAACTGAAAAGTGTACACACACTTCTGAGAACTAACCTAATTTCCTAAGAAGGAACAATGTGAAGTGAATAAAGTATGTGAGAACAGGAAAACAAAAATGCCCAGCTCCAGAGTAGTTTGACATTTCAACATGAAATTAGAGACTTGCCTTTTCTTCACTGCATGTTCTCTGCTTCAGAGACGGAGGAAAACGTGTACTTAATCTGCAAACTATCAAGGGATACATTATGGTTAGAAACTGAAAAAAACCTCTTTGTGGGAGAATAGAAAACACAGATGTCACTTGTTGTAAGATATTAAGTTCTTACATTTGATTTCCTACCTGCAGCAAAATAAGTGTTCAGTACAGTGATGGCTCTGTGGTACAGAAAGCAGATTTTGCTCCATGAAAAGAAGTGAATAGCCAGTCACTTGACCAACAAACAAAAAGGAAACCCAACCCTTCAGATCAAAATACTGTTTCAAGCCTAGAGATCAGGCACTTTTTTGCCATGGCATAGTTATTAAACTTCAAGGCCTTCTCAGCCAATTGAAAAGTGAGGCATGAGCCAGGAGGAAGATTTGCTTTCTAAAAATCTCCATAAATTGCAAAACTGTAGGTTTTATATTGTCAATAATAATAGTCATTAATAAAAATCATCTAGGTTTTTTGTTCAGAGGAATGAATGATAAAAATCAGCTTTGGTGGAAGTATGGCAAATGTACTCCCAAATATTTTCATGCTGGCAAACAAAATTCCGCACATATATTATGCCCCAAACTACTTGAACATCCTTTGGGGTTACCAGTCAGGTATGGGCACACGTTTATTCACCATATCTGTTAACAGAAATCACGTCTCAGCCTTAAACGATATTTGTGCAGCAACACTGATGTCAACAGCTCGTGGACCAGCCTGGGAGATGAAAAGGCTTTTAATGGATTATTTGTGTGTTATCCAAAAAGCACCTTCAGCATCTTAGGGCAATCAAGATACTCCAATCTCAAACTTACATCTTCCTTGATACGTCAGTTGTATCTGGCTGGGTAATTTATTCTCCACAATACAGCCTTGACTCAGGGAGAGACGTCAGCACATATGTAATCTTGAGCAGGCTCTTTGTCCCATTGATTTCAGCATGTGATTCATAAACCTGTGGAATTACAGCCATAGTCTGGCTCTGTTGATGTTTGTCAGTGAATGATCCCACGCAGTTCTAATCCCATTACATCCCCCATCAGCTTGCTATGAGCACTCCATGCTTTTAAAATACTTAGCAGTGGAACCTTTGGAGACCATGCATTTACAGATTGTGGGTCTTTCGGGAAGGAGGACAATGCCAAACTGAAAGTCAGAGTCAGTCAGGCTGTTCACAAAGCACTTACTCCAACAGTTTTTTAATTGATTTTCTGCTTCCCTCCTAATCCAATCACTCTTTAATTGTAATTTTATTTTTATTTTTGTATTTTGTGTTTGGATTTTTTTTTAAGGTGAAGATAGTAATTCATTGTTGTTCATGTTCTGTTTGAAAATACAGCTGGAGTGTTGCCTTTGCAGGGTAAACCTCCTTTTGGAAGTTCCCTGAGTCCATGTGTTAGCAGGATCCTTTTCTGCCCTAAACCTTCTTCCCACAGACTTTGGCAGATGACCTAAGTACAGCTTGCTCATGCATCCAGGTAGACATTTGGCAGGATAACAGTTTAACAGCACACGCTATTTCTGCTGGGATTAGCAACGCTCTTCCCACCTGCTTTTTGCTGTCAAAGCAGAGCTGCAGCAGAAGGGACCAGGAGATGGCAGTACTGCATGAGCAATTGGATGAAAATGCAGCATTTTTCAGAGTAAATTTCTAGGAGAACAAGTTTTCCACTGGCACGGTCAGAGCTTGTTGCAAATTCAGTCTGCCTTCAGCCTGCTTTGCAAACCTATACTCCCCAGATTACAGAGTGAGGTGGTTAATGGGTCAAAATCTTCTGCTAACAAAATATTGTAGTTTGTTTTAGCGCAGTATGTACCAACATGAAGGACGACATGATGTTTTGAGGCACCACAGAAAGCCTGTAACTAGGAGATATGATTTCTCCTTGTCTTCTGTGTTGAGGGTGGAAGTGTTCAGAAGAAAAGCAGCACAAAAATACCGAATTTCACTACAGAGCTGCAGCGTAACAAGTTCTTTGCAAATATTTTTAGAGAACTGTTCTTCCTTGACAAGTGAATGATCTTCAGTGTCAGCACAGCAGAGTTAATTACAGAGGGGAAAATAACCTGCTAATGTAGCTAAATTGTTCTGAGTCTCCTAAGGCTGAAGAACCCAGTAATTTCTGCATAATGGTCAGTCCTGCATGGCAAAATGGGTGTAAGCCTGACTCAGAAGGCAGTAGGAATGTCTGAGCAACAAATGCTGAGCTTTAAATATCTGTGGGATTGGATCTTTCCTCTGCCCCTTCACTTTGTAGTGGCACTAAGGAGAAATGCCTTTTGTGAATGAAGTAATTGTAGTGAGTTGTGGAACATCAGTGTAGGAACACCTTGTCTTCGCAAAAATTGTGCCTCCAAACTGTTTCCTTCCTTCCTCCAGGTGAGGAAAAACAGCCTTCAACTCGGTCACTTTGAATTATGACCATGTTCCATGTTGATGTGGCACCTCCATCTTCTCTAATTTCTGGTGCCCAACAGCCTTCTGTGTATGAAACCAGAGTGAGACATAGCTCCTTTCTTCGGATATGAAGAAGCAGGTATGCTGTGTAATGCAACAGAAAAAAAAATGAAATGGAAATAAATGTGGAATTATCCAAATGGGCACAAGCTACCACCTATGCTGAAAGGAAACCCTGCCATTAAATCCTGGAGATTAATGCACTATGATCCAATGTAATATGACTTAGCAAACAGTAGACTAAAGCACTCAGTGAAGGTGGTTTTCCTTTCCTTAGTAAAAAAGAGATAAGAGGAGGAAAAAAATAATGGTTTTTGTCTACTTGATATTTAACAAGTAACAGACAACTTTCCTCCTCTTTTCTTCCCGGGAGGATGCAAAGCAACCGTTTCACTGCTTGCTCTGGAGATATTCCACCAGCTAAGGAACAGTCAGCACTAAAGCACACACAAGAGAATCCTGTCAGATCCATCACTTCACCTCCAGCATGGTTAAAGGCTTAATTGCGAGAAATACATTCCTACAGAATGGCTAACACAAACAGATTCATGCATGTGTGTGTTTGTTTACAGAAATACATGTACATTCATTTTGTTATTATATTTTGCCTGGAGAAATATGATGAAGTAACCAAACTTGTGCTGGGAACAGTAACACCAGCTGTTGAAGGACACAGAAATTTACACTCTGTCACATAAATGCTTTGTTTACTGTAGTTTAAGAAATGCCATGAGAGGGAAATCAAACAAGACTGAAGACAAGTTTTATATTTGCAAGTTCCCCTCCACTTGCACTGGAAATTTCCAGCATTCGAAGATTTGTTTGAGCCTACCTGGGTGTTGGTTTTCTGTCTTGTACTGAACATTTAATATTAATTTTGTCTGCAAGGTTATTGGTACATAGAGGAAGGAAAAAATCCTAATATGCCTTTGAAATCCTTCTGCCACCAGGGCTCTGCCTGTTTTTCATCTGAGGGAATATGAATGACAAACTGACTTAAATCTTGCAGCAATAGCCACAGAAGTGTGTTAGGACTGTAGCCCTACTAACACCACATGGAGGAGAGTGGGATCCAATAGCATTCCCTAATTGACCATTTTCTGTTGATTGCAAAATCCTCTAGCTGGCGCCTTCTCCTCTTTTCTGGCAAAGATGAGTGGTTCCTTCTGTCTTTGCTTGCCCTTGTCACCATGTATTTGTCCTGCACCTCAGGAGATGTGTCCTTCATCAAAGCCAAAGTCCATTTCCAAGAGCAATTAAATTGTGGCTTAGAACATGACAATGCAAAATGCAAGGGAACAACATTACCTCAGAGGAAATTATGTATTCAGCAAGTCCTCCTCACACAGCTTCCACAAAGCATTACTCCTCCAGGGCATCATGGCTGGACTTGGTAACAGCTGTGACCTCCTTCCTCTGCAGGACATTACATTTTTGGAAATGGTTGCCTTTGCGTTGTTTTCTGGTACTACATTTTCAAATATTGAATTCTTTAAACTGAAAACACATGGATGTGTCTAATTACGATTCCTAATTCCTGCTGAGATAGCCTGAAGCTGACATTTAAATGGGCTTCCTCACTGTGCAGAAAAAGCATACAGCAGGTAATGATAGGCTGGACATTATTATGTCCTTCTTTTGCTGTTGTTTAGGTCACTTGCAGACTGCTACTACCACCACGAAGAATCAAAAAAAACCCAACAAACACCCCAAATAAAAGGAAATACTTGCATATCTGCATTGTTGGTTGACATCAGAAGATCCAAGAACACACACACGCCACTCACCCATCCACTATTTTCATTATACAAAGAATGCTATTAGCCAATAGAGAAAAAGAAGAACAATTTTCAAGCCATTTAAAAAATAAATATATTTGTGACTTGAAATTGCTCTCTGCCAAATATTGCTTCATGATTCACCATGGAAGTTCTCCGTATTTTCTCTTCCCTTCTGCCAGTACCTATCCCCCAACCAAAATTCCTGCATGGGTCTATGCCTTGTCTTTCATCAGCCGTGTCAAAAGATGACACAACAGATGTATAAATCTTTGCAGTGCATTTTGCTTCTAGGAAAAGCTTTCATGAAAGCACACATGCTTGCTCCATGCATACTCAAAACTCAGCAGATGTATCATGATGAGTTGCCTTGATTTGGCTCCAGATTTAAATTAGAGCCATCAGCACACACCCTGCCAAGAACAGGGTATGAAACTCTGTTTAGCCCAATTATCCTGCTTTAGCTACAGTAATGATTTTGTGTCTTTTGCAGAAATATTTCCTTCTAAAATCATTCTGCTAATGTTGTTAATGTAAGTATTTTAAAAATACAAAAGCTTACAGTTTTTAAAAATAAAAAAACCCAGCAGTTGTTTTGTTGACTTGCAGGGCTTTCATCTCTCTCTTTGTAGGTTATTACAGCTGATTGGAACCAAACTGATAAAAAACATTTCGTTGTGAAAGGCTAATTGATGAGCTCATATGATCTCACTGGAAATGTTTAGTCTTGAGCAGCCTCTACCAAATCCCAGAGCTGCCCCCAAAGTGACTGAGCAGGGACTCGTAATGAGCCTAATTCCAGAGCTAGGAAACACAGCGGTGCACATATAGTCCAGGTGATCCTGACTTCCACTTTTTTAAAAAAAAAAAAATTCTGAGTAATTTATTGTCAGCCCAGTTGGTGTTTAAATCAAAATTTTCTTTAAGGTGCAGGATAAAGGAACCCTGATTAGCTGGAAGTGTTGATTTTTTTTTTTTTTTTGTGAGTTCCAGTACTCTTCAATAGATCAATAAATCAATTACTGCAAAGAGAGATTCCTGCTAGAACCCTCTTGAGTAGAAAAGAGTCTAAAAGTCATGTCCAGATTGCATTATTTTATTTTCTTCTATTGTTTTATTTATGGAATACAGCTAGATCAGTTTTGGAGACATGTCATGTTGCAGGAATATGTTCTTGTCCCAGTGTGGCAAACTCTTCTGAAAGACACTGGTTTCATAAATTGTTCTCCATCTGAACTGAAATCCAAAAAACCCCAATTTAAAGGGTAATTTAGTAATAAAATATGGCAGACTTTAGTGCACCAACTATGAATGGTAATAAAAAGACACTTTTCTGGTTTTGCTCCCTAGTTTTGGTGTCTCTGTGTAGATGAAGACTTTCAATCCTTCACTTTGGTACACCTGTTCAAAAAATATATTTTCACTTTGGGATTTACCCATTCATATAACCAGAATATGACAGGGACAAATCAGCATAACTTCCCTGGGAGGAATTTTGCTCCCTTTCAGTCCTTCAGTGCCCTTCTGCAGCTGAAAGAAGGACTCAGCAGCATCATAATTATTCCAGCTCTCAGCACAGTTCAAGAAACTAATGAGGAAACTTTAGTAGTGGAAAGATGAAACATAAGACAATGCCACAGTTCAAAAACTGTCTGAGAGGCAGAAAATAGGGCAAGAAGCTGTAATTGGTGTCAAATCACAGACAAAAGCAGTGGCTGTCTGTAAAACTGCAGTCTTTGTCCCATGGACCTGTAATAAAGCTTTTGTCAGTGTCACATTTTGCAACAAAGCAAACCCCAGACAATATAAGAGCTGCCCCAGCCGTGCTGCCTCCAGTCAGGTACACCGGCCTCAGCCGAGCTTCTGGATACTGAAGGATTTGGTAGCATCAAATAACAACTCATGAAGCTTGTTTTGTTTTTTTCATATCAGATGCCCAGCATTCTATGCTGCTGAGACCTCAGAAAGGCCCTTGCCAGGGCACCTGGACACACAGATTTAACAGATGCAGGACCAGACGTGGCTCCAAAATTCTCGGCAAGGCCCTGTCTTCTGCTGAACTCATAGTTATTTCAGTTATCCAGCATTTTATGTGTTTTCTGTCTTTCTGACCCTTCAGACTGACTGATTTTCAATGTATGTGGTTATGAACTTTTTGTTCCGTGGAATGCCTGGTTGCAGGCAGGTATTGGTGTAATATTGTGGCAGATAAAAAAAGGACATTAAGTGGCAGGTGACTTCTAGGAAATAAATATATTCCCTGGAAAGGATGTTTTACACCATTTCAATAGGCTTTTCAAAAGAAATTATTACATACTAGCCAAGAAGGTTTTGCCTAACTTTCACTGGAAAAAGAGTGAGTGAGAGGCAGGAGAGTATTTCTGTATGGGCATCATCTGTTTTATTATTAAGCAAGACTACAGAGTTGTTTGGGAATTTGGTGACTTATTTTTGAACTTTTGTTTTCAGGTTGAAAGAGATAGTAGGAGAGGCAGGTGCCTGTTTAAGGTGGAAATCAGGCTATCACCACATATCTAATTAGAAACACCATGCTATCTGTTCTCTGCAGCTACAATGCATTTTTCAGTGAATTGTCTAGCCAATATCCCAGCAGTGAACAAATGACAGCCAGTTTCATTTTGTGTGGCAATCGAAACCATTTGGTTTCAAAGAGCGATTGAAGTTTAACAAAGCGTTTCAATGCTAACCACCAAACGGTGTCAAATTTCCACTGGCAGGTTTAGGCAAAGAAACCTTTTTTTTTTTCGGGACCAACTCAATCAGGTATGTGTCATCAAGAGCCAGCCCTTTTTGTTTTAGCTTTACAGTCACTCCACAAGTAGCTGGGAATGGCAGGCTGTGTGTTGGTGAAGTGAGGGTTTATTCAATTCTGCATATCCTGGAAGCATCAGGTCAAGCTTCCCAGGGCGCTGCCATAAACGGAACCTTTTTTGTGAAAGAATGTTACAAATTAGTTGTGCAAAACACCAGAAAAGCCAAAGCTGTGGAAGGTGACAACACATGCAGGGCCTAATGCCGTGTGGTGGAGTTGATCCATTGTGAGAGCAGATCCTAGATGGAAGCACTGGCCATACCCCATTCACAGCCAGACAGGTTTTAGGAAGGTTTCAAGCAGCGAAAGTAGGGCAAACTTGGAGTTAATCCATGCTTTAAATCCACTTTTTGTAGCACCAGGTGTAACTGGTGTCTGAGCTCTTTGCAGTCCACAGTCTTCTCTCATTAACTCATTTCAGCATTGCAAATCAGGCTTCAGGGCTGGGAGGACAAGTCCTCCAACCTGGCCTCACATTACATGGTGAGAGCTTTATTTTATTTATGTGCCCCAAGTCCTCAGCAAAGGAACCAAGCCATGTTTGGTGTATGGAGCTGTTTACAAACAATTCAAACAAAGCTTGAGCAGCTGGGCTTGCAAAGCACAAAGGCTCCAGTTCTGTATTGATGAAAAATGAAAAAAACCCACCAAAATCGCTCTTGTCCCCACCAAAATAAGTCATCACCAGAAGCTAATTCAGAGAGTGGAAAAGCTAAGGTCCACTTCAAAGTTAATTCTGGGGTTGCCCAGTGTGAAAATCTTATGAAACATACTGGAAAAAGTCAAGATATGAGTCATTCACACCAATCTATCAAGACATTGTGGGAATCTACTGCTCTAACCCTTTGGGCTAAATGACTTTCCAAAGAAATTCCATTGAAAGCAAGTCACAGGGGATGGCTTTGGTCCTCTCCTCTCCTCTCC
>WAAE01000319.1:0-54819 GCA_013400495.1 Nicator chloris
GGAGGGAGGGAGAGGCAGGAAGTTTTCATGTTCTCCTCCTTTTCTCTTGAGACCTAAACAGCACGTTCATGACAAATACGCAGTCCTGTTACATGATGTTGGTAGCTCATAAACATCACTAACGATCCCAGCATTAGATATTTGGAAATCTGGTAGAGATCCGATACACACATGTATATAAAAAAAAAATTTGTTATATCTGCTTTCCTTACTGATGAAATCTTAAGTTCTTTGGGGATGCAAGAACTGAGAAGAAACATTCCCACACATCCCATAAATCTTCCAGTAGCAGAGAATGAAGAGAGCCAGTGGCACAAAACAGAGTTCCAATTAAGCCACGTAATTTTTTTCCCACAGGTAACAAAACATCAGGGTTGATTCCACAGCTCTCTGCTCCTTTTCATAAAGGGCACCTCATTGCCTTCTTGGAATTCACATATCATGGCACTGAATATTAAATACAAGTTTTACAGGGACAGCAAGAGCACAAAATTCCCTAGAGTTTCTACCAGGGCCTAAGTCTAGGTCAAAAATTTCTCTTCTCCTCATAAGGAAGTTATAAACAACACACGGTGTGCTTCTGCTATTCAAGGCCAAGACACTCCTGAAAATTGCCTGTCTCCAGTGTCAGCGCCCTTGAAGCCAGACAAGATCATTCAGCCTCAAACACGAACTGCAGCCTGCCTCAGATCTGAACACCCTCTTCTTCAACCATCTCTAATTATGGGTAACCTTGATTTGCTTTTTAGCTGGATAAACAGACAGGCTGGCTCAAGCGTTTCTCACCCCATGGCAGAAGAGTAGATAATACATACATCAAAAGTGCTCTCTTCCCCTTCACCGCATGACTTCTGTTTTACGAGGCATGCCCAGAAGTAGAGATCATGTTAAACCATTTGACAAGAACATTCACTGTTTCCTCCCCCCTCCCTGAAACTGACTGTGAGATTCTAGTTACAAAGACATTTTGTCAGTTCACTGCTGTAAGTGGCCACTTTTCATACGCGCCAGCTAAGCAGAAACAACCTGAGAGTTATGAATACTTATCAGATTGTGTGAAAGTCACAGGCATCACACTGCTGTCTGACTCTCAATAGCAGGGGACTTCTGGGTGTCATTTGGGAATGAAAGGATGCTGTCATTACTCCAAGAGGAGAAAGAGAGCCAAATGAGACTACTTGTGAAAGCAGCCCAATGATAGAACATTTTGATTAGAATAAATGACACCAAGAAATTGTCTGCTGGCAACCACACTTTTTCCCATTACAAAAAGATGATACAATAAGAGGGAATTTCTTTGCCAACTCTCATTCTACCGAGAGGTTTCTGAAACCTCAAATTTCATGAGACAACAGCCTCTAGAGATGAAGAAACAGAGCAAAGTACTTTCAGCTAGTGCTTTTCCGGGGAACAAAAAGAGAAGTTTCCTTATTTATATATACATGCACTTCTCTTCCTACAATTGATCTTTTTTCCTTAGAGGGTAAAAATCGTACATTTCAAAAATCCCAGACTATTAAGAACACTCTTCAGTAAAACTATGTTGCCTGGCCTGAAAGTTCATCAATAGCACCAATGGGTGCTGCTCATTCATGGCCAGCAAAACTGATCTTCACAAGGAGCAAATGATCACTGTATGGAGAGCATTTGAGAGCTGCTTGTACCCAACAGCACTAAAAACTGCAGCCCAGCCCAGTTCAGAGCTGTCTGCATGCACTGCCAGCTCTGATGGGTCACTGGTTTGGAGGCATCTGTGCTCAGCTGTCAGCCTCTCTGTCTCCAGCTCTTCTCTCTTCCCCCACCATTTTACAGATATTTCTCCTATTCACATTTGAAGAAAAGAGGCATTGCTAGTACACAGCTGTACTTTGGGGGGTTTTAATATGAAAGTATAATTCATGGCTTTCCTCCACCAGATCCTTGCCCTCTCAGTCACCAACTAGACATTCCACCCTGGAATCAAGCTCTTTTCCAGACACCTCAAACAGATGGAAGGATTCAAAAGAAGTCCTTCTGATGTGTGTGCCATAGTAAGTGCCTGATCCATGGAGCTAGAGAGCCGGCCCTTTTTGAATGAATTCATATTCAATTCTACAAAACTGAACCAATCTAAGAGAAAGGAAACAACATGTTTTGGGTATGGGAAACCCAGAAACCAGGGTGAACATCCAACTTAGAAAGCAGCTGGAAACTGCACTGTGATCATGTTCTTTGCACGAGACTATCCCAAAAAAATGCATTAGTGACTACACTGGACACTCTCCCTCTCTCTCAACTGAAAACTCACCATACACCTCAGAAATATTTACGTAGAGTCTCGTTCAAGTACTTGAGTGGTAATTATGTTTGGAAGAAGAGGTATTCTGTACCTTCCTTCCCAGCTTTGCCTGCAAATCTCTCCAAGTGGTCATTCACAGTGAAAATTGGTTTAAATGTTTGCTGAGAGCCCCAGCAAGCCTGAAAACTGAACTGACCTTGGACTGAGCCACAGTTTGTAGAAAGCTAATCATGTACCTGCAAGTCCAAATAAAAATAAGCACATAACACTTTCAGCTAGATCAGGGAAAAGGGAGGAAATCAATACTAAATACACTGCAAATTTTATTTTGTGTTTTGAAATATGAACAGAACCTATCCATGGTTCAAACGCAGATAATAGTTTCAGTGAAAGGAAGGTTTCAGCTTCTATATTAACTGAGAAATTTAATCTATAAAAATAGTAAGGTTTTTCTCCATATTTTTTCACTAAATCACTTGAAGCTGATATTGTTTAATTATTAAAACCCCAAACAAACCCAAAAGTGAACAACACCCAGGATATTCCAAGCAGAAAAAGATGAAGTGTTCTGATCTGACCACTCTTACCTTAAAGGACAAAGTATCATTAACTAAGACAGAAAATTTTAGATTTATTTGGTTCAATGCAAATCAACTTTTCAGCCAATTTTCCATTTAATTGTTAGACCTGAAAGCCCTGTATACATCTAGCTCCACAAGTAATGTATCTCCCACCTTGCTCTGGTCCTCCTGCTCTCTTTTGGGTCACTTCCTACATGGCTTGAGATGGATGTCCCCAAAAAAGTCGTAGCACTCAAGTACAAATGAGCTGCTGAAAAGCCAGTGGGTAATTACAGCCGTCCTACATCTCTCTTACTTCTCGGAATTCAACTGTTCAAGTTTCTGGAAGGTAACTTGCAATGGATGAGTGCCCAGGACAGAGTAGTTTCAGTGTGCCCCAACCAGGAAGAACCCAAGTACCACATCTAAAAATAAAAGTACTGTTTTGTCAGGTCACCACTTCAGTGCTCTTGGGAAGTCATCCAGGTGGGAACTGCAGTCTTCCCCCAGGAGCCACCACATCCAAACAGTCTGAAATCATGGTGCTGTGATCAAGTTTCAGCTGTGATGTTTTTCACATTTTAGACCAAGACACCAATCTCCACATCAGCTCCTTTCTGCCACATCCCAGAGGAGTGGCAGCATCAAAGCCTTGCAGATGACCTGTGGAAGACGCACCAAAGATGCCTGAACTGGGAACAGTTTTAAGGTTACTGTGAGTACCAACTTTGCCCTGGCATTTACCCGGCGGAAAGCTGCAATACTCTCACAACTCTACTCGTGCAGTGACTACAGACCACTTACCCAGGTTCCAACCACGTGGCCAATGCTAAAAGCCTTTACTGGAGCTCCTCACACGGGTAAACCTGACAGCAAATGCATGACAGCTTTGCATGAGCACAGCCATCCTACGCTCCATGGAATAGGGACTCCATCTCACTGCTTTACAAAGCATCACACACATCCTTGGGACTAAGGAATACACACTAATAGCAAGAAGGACCTAAAATGAAGAAATAGTATTAATTCTACAGCTTTCTGATCACAGTGAGGCACCCTCCTAGGCACAGGGGTCTTTCAGAGCAGAGTTAAACTCTGGCAAGCCAATAATTTGCAAGCTAAAGATCTTATTTGAAAATACCAACTTATACCTTTGAGGATACACAAACAATCAAGTCCTGTGACCAAATCAGACCTCACAAAAGTTCATCTAAAAAAATCACCTGCTTGTAATTTAAAGCTTTGAGTTCTGGTTGTTTTATTTGTAATTAATTCTCCCAAAGTTGTGCTAAATTCCAGATAGATACACCACTTTTCAGTACAATTCTTGCATGGTCTTTCCACCACATTTTATTAACACACACTACAAATAAATTCTATTGGAGAGTGAAAGAAAGAGAGAATTGTAGACAGAATTAAAAAATTTAGTGGCACAATGCAGATATTAGGCATTCAAGTAAAGTACAGGTCTCAGAGCTCCTGATGTAAATGTGAACACAGCAAACCGAAAAAAAAAAGTGGGAAAGAAATGGAAAGGGAAATCTTCCTTTTGCATCGAAACGTTACTTTTGTTATGAAAAAGACCCAATCAAATAGTAAAAATTCTTGTGAGCCAAACTATATTATATTAATTTGGTTCCAAAACACAGTATGTTGCTACACTGTATAACTTTCCTTTTCTGGAGACAGTAAGTACTGAGTGTTTTGTCTGGCTATATGGGATCATGAACAATGTAACAATTTCAAAACATTCCCTTCTCCCAAAAAAACCAAAGACCTGCATACTGTTAATATATCCTGACTAGATTAAAAGTCTTGCAAATGATTTTGCCCGAAAAGCCCTAGTATGAGATCTCCTTTAGGGAAATATCTTCAGCACCAATTAGTTTAATTGACAAGGAAGCCAAGAGAATAGCAGTGAAGAGACAGAGACAGAGCAGACCAGGAAAGGCTCTGCTTCCCCATTTGCTCTCACATCCTGGAGTCTATTTGCTATTAGTACTTGCAGCCGTCCCCACCCTAACTATTTATATTACTACCACTTCATGGATATGTTGAAACTTTAAATCATGGGAGACCAGCAGAGTAAAACTTAATAGGTTATCGGCACCACAGCCATGCCTCACACACCTTTTTTTTTTTTTCTTTAAAAGCCCTACTTTCATCACTCCCTATCCCTAAATAGCTGGTGTGCTTTTGAACAGTTTTAGCACACCACGATTATTTTCCTCCACCCTCCAGGGAGGAAACAAAGGAGAGCAAATTTAACCTACTCGGTGTGATAACAACTGTGAAATCTTCTGCTTTCCTTCCTCACTCCCCCCACAGTGCCCTCCAGAAGTAACCTGAGCCTACCATCCCATCAAATCTGTGACATTTTAAGGCCCCTGTGCAAAGGGGGAAGAAAAAAAAAAAAGTCATTTCAACCTTGGGAATCATGTGGAATCCACATAATTTACTATTTCCTGTGATTCATCAAACTTCCTTCTTCCCAAGAGTAATTGGTCACCACTTATTTATACACCACAGAGAGGCTTAACTCCAAAGGTCAGTCCAAGATTAAAAAAAAGGCAGACCATTTATCCAAGAAACCTGGGTGGTTTGGGGTGGTTGGTCGTTTCTTGGTTTTTAAAATTTTTTGTTGGGGTTTTGGTTTTGGAGGAGGGGGTTTACTAAACGTGTAAAGAAAAATAAATTTACATGTAGGCATTTAGTCTTTCAGAGAACGCTGAAAGACTAAACGTTGACGGTGTTACCATCGCTAAGGCAGTATAGATTTAGGATGCAGAATCTTTAGCAGGGAAAACTACTTGCATGTGTGGTAAATCAGGCCTTAATTGCAGGCAGAAGAACTAGGAAAACTGGGAGCATGCACCACAGCATCGCACATTCACTTTGGCAACTCCTTGGCCCGTTTTAAAAGAAAAGCATGTCGCATTTCTGATCCAGACCTGCCTTGACACTCAGGCAGATAGGGTGAGCGCTGGGAACAAAAATACTTCTGCAGGAAGAGTGTGTGAGTGGCTTTGTGTTTACAAAGCGAACCATTTGATTCCCCTACAACAAAAATGTTTAATCTTTAGTATAATATGTAGTAAGGAAAAGCAATTGTGAATCTAGAAGCCCAGAGGAGAGAAACAAAATAGTCCTTCAGGTCCATATTTCAGACAAAACTTTCATTCTAACATTAAACATCTACTCTTAGCATACATACAGGCACTTTTAATAAACAAACGCTAAGAGACTGTGGAATTGAATACTTTCTCTAGCTAAAACTTCTGCCCAGTTTTCATGTTCTCTCTGCACCTCACAGCCCTGTAGCCCCATGTACGAAAAGAGATGCTTGAACAAATTAATATCACATAAACTACAAACCCCAGTTTGGGGGAACAATTCATATTACCCCTGTTAAAGATTTGAATAATTAAATGCTGAGATATAAGACGTCCAATCAAAAGGAAAGCTTACCTATAAATGCTTAAATGCACATATATTACAACATCCACAAAAATACAGCCCGTGATATAGCTGACATTAAGGAGGGGACGTTCTAATTCAGCCTGTTTAAAAACTAGAAAAGACAGGCCAGCTCTTCTTTTAGGATACAACTGAAGCATATCAAACATATTTATTTATTATATCAAATAAACAAAAGAAACTTGCAGAAGTTAAGCCAATTGTTATAGAATAACCATGTATTTTCTAACCCTCTTACAGATTCCAAAGATCTCCTTTATGGGGAGGAAAGGAATTCCAAACATCCTTGCAGGGCACTTTGCCCCAGGCATTAACTGAAATTCCCACCATGATCAAGACAGAGAAAGAGGAAAAGAAACAATGTGGGTTTTTAAATATATTTGTATACATACACGAATATATAAATACGTAAAATATATGCAAACAATATGTAGTTAATTGTATTTCAGATGAGGAAATAGATGTAATTAGTCATTAGGAATATTTATACTCTTAATTATAGTGTTAAATATGATTTTCTGTGACAAAACGGCACATGCAGAAATCCCAAGATATTTAGGAAAGAAATTATATCTAACTGCTTTTATTGATGTGTTTAGGTCAGGTTTTATTTCACTTTTTTACCTTCATTTTTTCATTAGGAAATATTTGATGTCTGAAAAAAGAGGAATCAGAGACAAAGCCTTTTCTCCTTCAGCTTAAACACTTCAAGCTTTTTTTCCCTTTAAGCATTTCTATGTACCTGCCTAACATTGGTCAGATGTATGGTCAAGATCATAACCATTTTTTCAAATTAGTTCAAAGTACGTCTTCTACTCCAAATTAATCATTTTAATTATGCTGTCAACAGCTGCATCAGGTCTTCAAATCATATCTGTTTCGTTAATGAGATCCTGTTGCCACACGCTTTTTTACCCAATACTCTTTTAAATTGCTAAACTACATGTTAGGTTATTCCATTATAGGCAGGTCTTCATATAGACAATCACTTTAAATAATTTAAAGAACACACTCTGAATTTTCATATGCACATAGGAAAAAAAAAAGCAACCTCCTAGAAGTCTTGTCTCAGGAACACAGGAATTTTTGCCCTTCCGGTTTAAATGGAAGTGTAGCAGAGCAGGAAAATAATAATCCATTCCTCTTTGCTTTGTGATGAGCTGTGATCCTTCCTGTTCCTGCATTTACTTCACTGAAGCCTTCCTAAATTGGCAGAATTTTAATGCAACAAAAATATGTACTGGCAAGGTCAGGATTTCGCTCAGCTCTTTTTCCTCCCCTCCCTGGTGTTCCTTTAAACCTTACAAAAGAGCCTGTAGACAGGACTGTCAGGTAAAATTCACAGAACAAAAGAATGCAAATTGCCACCTATTACCTCTCAGGCACACTTCGAATCACCAGAAGAAGTCTAGATAAATGATAAGATTCCAGTCAATAGCTCATTTCTGCTATAACCACACAGTTCTGAAAGGAAATACACTGCCGTTAAACCAGTAGTGATTACCGGACATGAAAAATATAGTTACCTTTTAACCACGGCACAGTAGCATTTACAGATCAAAAACATGTTCTTAAACTCACAGACTGGCCACTCTCCACATCTTCTCAGAATATTTCTCAAAAGCTAGCATTTCTAGGAGCACAGCACCTGAAAGCATGCGTACCTCGCATTTTCTTTCCTGGCTACAGCTTCCATAAATCCCATTTGCCCCTCTAGGAGGCTGAATAACCATCCTTTTAAGAAAAGCACTGGCTTTTATAAAGTCACACGCTTAGAGCTGCCACTGAAGCAAGGTGCTTATAAGCACTTTGTGTTGGCCTAACCCACACTCTTTGGAAAATACCACCCTCGGGCAACTAAATCCTTGGCCTAATTTTCAAAATTGCTGAAGATTCAGCAGTTTCTAATCATTGCAGGGGAACTAATGGGGTGTTAGCAGTTTGAAAAACAGGCCACTTATTTGAGTCCCTTAGGACCAGAGCTTAGGGTGCCTAATTTTACACAGCCATTTTTAAACACAACAGCCTTAAGCCAGGCTTTTTGCCTAAACTTTGGCCAAGCTGCCTGCCCCTTACCATGAGAGGCTAAAAAGGCCGACACGTTTGAATATGGAGAGGGGGATGGGCAGTAATAAGAGCAAAGTTGACAAAAACTGCATGGGCAGTGGAAGAGGTGAGTGCAGAACTGCTGCTCCACCAACTGCTGCTGCATGGCAGGTGCCAGGAAAAAAAAAGGGAAGCAAGTAGAACCATCAGGAATTAGCTATATGGAAATGAAAAATATGTGTCCATCTTACAGGAAGACATTAATTCGGGCTATAGCACTACAGCTTAGGCTCTATGCAGGATCATAAGGTTGTGTTACGAAAATGCTGCTTCCCAAATGTCTTAACCAATATCCCAGCCTCAGTATACAATACAGCATTCCTCCATGTAATTCCAACTGTTTGGCTCTCGGCAACAACTGGACCAGTGTGATAGCACTGCTGACAGATCAAGGTGCCAGTGTGCCCTGCCCTGCCCGTGCTGCCACGGAACAGGTGAGCTGGGAGGGTCTCAAGGCACTGGAAAACTCTTCCATACCGAGCATGGCATTTGCAGTCACACGACAAGCCCCACCTCGAGCTTCAAAAACAGCTTCCACTTGCTGTTGTACTTTGTGTTGCTCTGTACGTGCCACAGCTGCTTCAGAACTGAAAATAACACACACAGGAAAGGACAGCCTGACACCAAGAGCGCAGTTCTCTTGTGAAAATTTCAAGCATTTGGGCTTTGTAAAGCAAGAGGCAGCTCGTATTTGTCACCAGATTTCTGATGACTTACATAAACAGCTACATCTGATGCTTGACAACGCTGATACATAAAATAAAAGACAGTGCCTGCATAACATTGGGCAACTAAAAGGGGGAAAACAATTATACATAAAGTCAAATTCCAGGGATTTCTACAACTTTTACACAGATTTGCAATACCTATTTTCATTCATAGAGCAAACAACAGAAACAATTAACAAGGCTGGATCTAAGTTTTTTAAATATCCCACAGGAAGGCATTTTATAATGCACTGAATCTATTTAGCATTTGAGAACAACAGTATCATCAGCCAGCTAATAATGAAGTCAAAGCATTACCCGGGCAAAGTAACACGCAGACAAATTCTATCTCCTAAAAGTCTGAGCTGTATTGGAACATATTTTCTGCATAAACATTACTGGTGTAATCCAACAGATTTATAAGATGCATTCTTAAAAGCTTATTATCAAACAAACGTTTTATGAAGGATGGTATGTTGTGCTTTATAGCAAGGTTCTGAGGTAAACTTTCATTTAAATGCATACTGTAAAATGGTCTAAGCACTATTTTGGCAACTTGATGCGTACGGAATTCATCCCTACTCCGATTTCATAACATCTTTAATAAATTCTTGTAGACTGAAATTGTGCCTAGCAATTATTTAAGAAATATGACTCAAGAACCTAAATATAGTTTAAAAGCATTGTTAAAATATTTGCCATCAAAATATTGAAATCTTTTCACTTTCCCCATAATGTACTTAGATTTCTCTTTTGGGTGTTTTTTCAGTGATGGAAAATAATCTTTCCCTCAATATCAGAGATGCAAGATCAAAGGACAGGTCCTGTCCTGGTTTAATCAGGTAGCTCTGAGTAAATCTCTTTTGCTCAACTGATGATCCCCCTCAAAGAAAACAACTCTTGCTTTTGATGTCATCAAACCACTTTTCCCGCCATGAATTTCCAATGCATCTCTCTTTTATGGAAGATGAATTACAGCAACAGCTTACATATCTCTCCTACTTCAATTTGACATATCAAGGTTTCACTAGCCTCCATTACCTCCTTCTTTTCCCCTGGAATTACTTTTCCAGTAATTGCCAGGATTGCTTTCTTCTCTGAGATGTCCTTCACATGCAAGTGCTGGAGTTAGCCAGGCTGGGCACCTCTTCCCTCTTAACAACAGGGGGGAGAAGAAAAAGCTACCTGCTGTGATGAATCCGAAGACTTTCATGCCATTTCTAATTTTAACATTTCATGTTCAAGTAATGCTGATCAGAGACTTTTCTTTCCTAATTACTGTTTTGGATGAACTATATGATTTTTAGAGCTGGTGGAAGAACATCAAAAAAGTACAATAAGCAAGCAGGGCTGCTGAGAACATAACACAGGCTAGCAAAGGAAAGCCAATAAATAAGAGATTGAAAAAGGGAACTAAATGCATGTGTCATTAAACAGTTTAGTCAGTGCAAGGTAGTTCAAATAAATCAGGATTTGAACAAAAAAAAAAGTTTGTCTTTGATGATCATGTAAGTCCTGTTGATATCATTTCATTCCCCCATATATTACCTCTTCATGTCCTTAGGAAGAATTAAATAATTGCCCACTGAGAGAAAAGTGAAATATTTGGCTGTTTTACAAGGCTGTAATAATAGCAAAAAAAAAAAAATCTAGTTAAAATTTGGGTCTCAACAAGGCAATGTATGATAACAAAGATCTACATAATTAAATTAGGGTGTTTCCCTTCCAACTCAAGCAGCACTAGATAAGGAGGACAAATTCAAAAATTTGTATTTCCAAACAAAGAAATTAAAATAGGTTTTGGAGGTGAAAATGCATTTCTAATTAAATTTGCTCTTTCTCCAAGTCTGTCTGCATGCCACAATCTCCATGTAAATATAAAATAAAAAACAAAAAAAAAACAAGCAGAAACAAAACCAACGTGCAAAACCCAAGCAGCCTCATCCTACCACCTGGAAGTAGCTTTTAGCTAAAAATTGGACCCGAGAAATCACATCCTAAAAAACAGTTCCGTTCACTCAAAAAAAAGTTTCTGAAATTGTTTTTTGCCCAGCCATGTTTGTCCTATCCTGAACCTGCACATGTGCAGTTCATGCTGTAGACTCCTGCACTTCATGCTCCCCATCACACCCACATATCTGTGTACACGTAGGAGTTTAATTGAAAGAGTTACAGTTACTGGCTTTCAACAAGGCAACTCTATTTCCACGCTGCAAACCTTTACTGAGACAGATTACTTCCCAATTATCAAGCACACTTTGCCTGCTCCTTAAACTCCACTGTTTGGGGTTCCCCTCACCTTCCAATTTCCAGTTACTTTATCCTTAATGATTTTTTTTTGTTTTTTGCTCAGGTAATTTAGCATTATGAAACGTTTGGTTTTATGCCACACAAGTCACAAATGAAAAATTACATGTAAGTATATATGTACACATACGTCAATGCAGCAATCTGTGCAGTACCTACCTAGGTTATTCCATTTATTAATGGTATACATGGTTAGGAGCAAGTCTCATTACCACTACTAAATTACCAGCAGGGAGGGTAAGTATGAATCCTGCAGTTGTACCTATCTTAATTTGCAGCAATCTTAAGCAAACTGTTCCTTATGTATTTACTATAGAAATTCCTATGCAGACACTCACAGACTTTTATTGTTATCTCTATTCTATGTCCACTGTTGTCTTGAGAATATTTTGATGTGTGTGTAGTGTTGGTTGACACATGCTTTGTTATAAGGAAAACTACTATTACCTAGAGTAAATCTAAAAACTGAAGAGCAGTAAAACACCTCTTACAGTTAAGCAGGTCTGATTAAAACAAGTATATGGCATTCAACTCCTCTTTAAGCATCAAGAACTGAAGACTTGCCTGCAAATTCTGCAAAATTCTTTATTCTTTATATTTGCCTGGCTCATTCACTAACATTTTATGCTGACTCAAAAGCCAGACTACATATCCAGGCACTGTATGATCTTCCACAGAGTCTAGGTGGTCTTTTTGCCCTATTTCAACAAGCCAAGTTTAAGACAGAGAGGTAAATGGTGACACAGATCAAAGCTTTTTTTCTCTGCAACACTGAGTTGAAGTTATTTCTAAGAGGCACTTAGTAATTGTGAACCCCCGTACACTGTAGTACTAGTGTTTTACCTTGACCCTGACTAAAGGGTATTTTTTTCCTCTACCTCATGTCACTAAAAAGGATTTTCAAGAACTGCATCTCATCATGTCAGCTTCTCCTTGCAGAGCCGACCCCTTTCCAAGTCAGAGCCTGGAAGCATCAGGAGAAAAAATGCAGAGCAGCTTCAGCAGAAGTCATACATCGCTTACGAAGACCAGACAGACTCGAAATCACATTCACATCAGTGATGCTGCAGTTACAATACAAAACCAAGCCCAAGAGTTCTCTCCCTCCTTCCTGGCATTTTTTCCTTCCAGTCATTCCTACTCAGCTATAGAAGTTGCGCATTCCTGAAGGTGAAGCACACTTCTTTTGAGGGCTTTCCCAACATTTTGGTGTATTTCCCAGAGGAATTTTTTGAGAGACCCTTTCCTTCTTCAGAATAGATCAAGGGACAGACAAATCACAAGGAAGCACTAAGCTACTGCAAAAACACTGAGAGAAGACACTGGATGAGCCCCTGAGCTCCTGTGCCTCAGCCATGATCTGAAGAGCTGAAGCAGCTATGGCTGCCCCTTTTCCTGACAGTGTTGTGGCTGGAAATGTAAGGCTGGATAACAGTCCTGCTGTGCTATGCAGAAAGGGATCTTTAGACTCTTTAAACTCTACCCACATCTGGGGTATCATCACAATTCAGGTGCATTCCAGAAATGCACTGCATCTGCTGGAAGCACATTTCTCAATACCTGTAATCCTGGATTATTCTCTTGTCTTTTCCACTTTACAAAAGCCCTAAATTTTGTGTGCCTCCGTTTTCAACACTGGACGCAATGTAGTAGCACTCCAGGAACTAGGGAGCATGCAGGACTCAGGCCACAGATTACACACCAGGAATTGGCATTCCCTGATGGCACCTGACTCCTAGTTAGACCAAATGGTCTGAGATGTGCTATATAAAAGATGGGTATTATCACAATCATTTGTCTCTTCTGTGCCAGACAAAATATTCTGAATTGCAGCTTGCCTTGTTTTCATGTAGACAAGGAAGTTAGCTTTCTATCAGTGCTATCTAGGGAATTCCTAGGCAAAAAGGATGCCCTAGAAGAAAGGCTTTCAGAGTTTTTCACAATAAAGATACTTCAGGGCAGGAACCTATGAAAACACCTTTGAAGTGGGAACTGCCACTCAAGGGCATCCTGAATATGAAATATATTATTGTACCAATCCAATTAATAATCTATCTACTAAATTTTCTCTATATATTAGTACTCAAGCACACATGATTACATATTATTATAGTTTTTATGAATACTAATTATATTTAATTTAAAATATGTATATTTGTATAAGTTACATCTATAATTATATTTTATGCAGAAATTACATTTCTAATCCAACACCCACATATACATAATGTGGTGAAAATTATTTCCTTAAGAATTTAGATGCTGGTTTATCAATATAATTCCCACACTTGTATATTCTTCTCTCTTTCTTTTTAAAGGACACTATGACAGACATATAGAAAGAAACAGACAAGAGCTCGACTGGCTCTTTTTTTGGTTGGTTTTATGGGGGTTTGTTGGTATTTTTAAAATTATAGCAAGTACACAGTAAGAAAGAGGAAACACTGTATTTTAATTGTACTCCGGGATACTTTGTAGTTAATTGCACTTGTGTTTTCTCAAGCAGCTCAAACACTGCAAAGTCACAATCCTAATGAAGTAGGAAAATATTATCTTTTCAAATGTGAAGACAGAAATAAAGATGAAGTGACTTTTCCAAGGCCACTGACAGACAGGAGAACAGAAAGAAGCAGAATCAGCCTTTCAAACATTTGATCTTTTACTAGAGAGAGGCCTCCTTCTCAGCTGAAACAGATCTACTTTGGGGACAGTTAAAAGAAAATAGTTTCAGTTGAAAATCTGGAGCTTTTTCTATTTGGCTTTCTGAGTTAGTTGGAATGGGTAAGTAATGGAGAGACTCATTAACTCCTGCGCTTTTCACCACTGCTTTCAAAGCAATCACGGAATTAGCTGAAAATTGTTCTCTGGCCTGTCCGTGTTTTCTATTGAACAATTCTCATGATAGAAGAGCCAAGATCTGTGACCTAAACTTGGCTCTAATAATGCAGAGAGCAGCCTCTCCTCTGTGGTGAACTGAGCCTTGAACAATTTCATTAAAAGGAATCATTGGGAAAGATGAAATCAATGCTCTCTAACACAATAGCCTAAATCGTTAATACAGATCCTAATTTAAAGCAGGCAAAAATGTAAATTTTCCCTATCTTCTTTCACAGAATGACATGTGCCAGGCTTTCAAGAGAGGCATAAACTCACCTGCAGTACTGATAGGAAGTCCAACGTTTACTAATTCCAACAACATGAAAAATAACGAGGGTAACGGTTCCATGCTGTAACACAGAGCTGCTCAGACCTAAGCAGACAGCAGCAGTAGGTGATCTACCATGCAAATGAGATAGATGGATGTAATGAAATTGTCATGTTTGTCACCAAATGATCCTACTGCTGCCAAGCAATTTCAGTCCATGCACAAAGATCCCAAGCACAGGCCACGGTAAAGCATTCAATTCAATACCAAGAACTTTATCATATTATTTCACATGAAGAAAGATTGTATAGCCAAGCGGTCTGACAACTTTGCCTATGAAAGACAACTTCTCCAAAACAAATGCCAACAGCTTATTGAGTTACCAATACATTGCTAAGCTATAGTGACTCAATGCCACCAGGCCATAATATTTTCTCATGATTTTTAAAGGGCAGTCCTGGGAAGCTTGCAAATCACACATTCACATTTTAATGAAAGATGCAATTACTGAACGTTTACGCTGTATTTAATTAGAATGAAACATCAATAAGGCTCATTTAACGTCTCTCTAATACGTCAGTAGCTTTTTTTAAAGGCGGGAGCAAGCATTCAGTTTTGATTTATAGTTATGCAGCTTGGCATTTGCTGGGTTGCTAGTAAACGACTGAGTGACAAACGGTGCAGTTTTGTCAATTCCAAAGCAAAGATAACACTGCTGTGGTTCCTGCACAGAACTCAAACCAAAAACTAATTTTAAATCAGTATAATTTCCTTTAAAATAGCAACAATGGATAGGATTATCATATGCAATTACGACGAAGGAATGCATCTGTGTTTCTGACCTAGCTGTCACTGTTTTGGCTGCTTCCTAATGCATTAAAAATCACAAATAGCTGATGTATCTTTTCTGAAATTAAAAAAAAAAAAAAAAAAAGATAAGGTAATAACACAAGAAGACCTTTGCTGAAGACATCACATGCAACACAACTGATTCCACTTTGCCAGTCTGGTTTCAGCATAAGCTGTTCCTTATGCTACATACCTCAAACTCCCTTTCAGCTGATGGCAGAGTGACAAACCAGACACAAGGTGTAACAATACATTTCCACAGTATTATTCTGTTTCAAGCATACTTGTAGTCACAAGACTCCAGATCTAGATCTAAGTTTCTATAAAGATCTGCTGATCAAAGAGCAATGCAATGACTCCAGCTTCCCTGGACCAACTTCTTCAGGGCTAAACTATAGAACCACTTGCAGCTTCTTTCCCAGAGACTAGAAGATGATGAGAGGAATAACGGAATATAAACAGAGGAAAAAACAATGCATTGGAACCTTAAAAGGCTTACCCAAGCAAAATTTGCTTCCAGACTGGAGCAGAACCTGCACCTGACACTCAAATACTCATGTATTACATAAGCTTGCCATGTAATGCCATGGCAGCTGGGATGCACAAATACTCATGGAAAAGACCATGGCAGGTTTGGCCAAAGAGAGCTCACAGCATGCTTGATTAACATCCTGTTTAAAAACCAAAAAAAATTAAAAGCGCCCTTGTTACAAAGGCCAGTGTGGGAGATGTCCCATGAAAGCCAACAGAACGATTTCCATGTCTTTTCTCCACAGCACCAGCTGCAGGTGCTGGTTGCCACTGACAACACTCTTCTGGACCATGCTGCGATGATGTTCTTTGGAAATAAAACCCTTAATGCCCGGAGTACGCACTTAACCACAAAATCACTACAGAAAAATCTTACTTTCATCCAGTTCAATGCTCGTGCATTACAAGCTGACACTTAAACAAGAAAACAACTTAAGAGAAACCTGTCCTTCTAATTCAATATTGAGCAGCAGCCTACAAGGTAGGAATATATATCTGTTACAGGAAAATTTAAATATTTAACATCTTATGTGATAAATATCTAATATTTACTCAAGCTCATAATGAATGCTTGTCTAGAGGGAGGACATGAAACTGCAATAGAGCTATGTCATTACTTAATTAAATTTTTCTTTTCAAAAATTCTAATTTGCCAGCCAGCTTGCTAATGATTTCATGACCATGCTACGTAAACATCATTTCCCTGATTTGCTTTAGATATTTTCAAGCAGATATTGAAAGGGCATTACATTTGCCAATGGCCTCTCTGCTCCAACTCACGGAACTCAAGATAAATATCTGCCACAGAGGGCTTAGAAGTCAGAGGAAGTGGTCAGACACATTCAGAAGGTATCCTGAACAGGTCAGGGCTTTGAAATAAAGCATAAGCATCTCAAGGCTTTCTGATTATTGCCTGCTCCTTACAGGTCATCTGTGCGTGGTCAGGACATTTAAACAGGAACATCTTTGAAAACAAATGACTGCAAGAGACAAAAAGGACCATTCTCTGATAGTAGCTCTGGACTGTATCTCATGAGTTTTGAATTCATTCAGGATTCTGGCAGGCTGACTGTGGGATTTGAGATGTCTCACCCTCTTTGCCTGTCATTTCCAAAGGGGATTGGTTGTGTGACTTACAGTTCTATGAGCCCTTCACCTACAAAAGGACTGGGGTTTAGGAGCACATACATCCCCGTGCACATCGTACAATTAAAACCAGAAACCAGTAAGTTTTGAACAGATTGCAAATATTCTTGTGCTACAAGGAAAAGAACAATCCGTGAGAGCATGTGTGTGCTAACACTGACCCCAGCTGCCCTCAGGAGCAGGTGCCAGGTCTCCATATACTTACAGAGGAATTAAATCTCTTCTGTCAAGTCACTCTCAGGCAAGTGCTAGACATCCTTCTGCCTAAGCATACATCAAAACTTCTTTGCACTCACACTGGCAGGTCAAATTTCTGGTTTACAATCAAGGCACACACACACAAAATAAAAAATAAAGAGAAAGCTGGAATTACATTTTCTGATGGAGCTGATGTAACAGACTGAAAGGAGAATGAAGTGTCAGAAGGAAACTCTAGCAAAACCATACTTAAATGTGTTTTTAATCTGTAACAATGCTAGAATCCAGGACAATTATGAACTTGTTTTGTTCTCAGTTCACGCAGACTCTTTTCCCCCCAGAGTAATTGCACAGTATTTCTTGGCCTCCCAATTAGCATGGTCACCCAGCCCTCACTGCAGATGAAGTTAATGTGAGGAATGGAAGTGCAGCTCTGCCAATCTTTCTGCAGGTAGCAATTTTGTTACATCAACCTAATACACACCTGTCTCTGAGAAAACTGCTCTGTGTCACAGGCCATCTTGTAACCATCAGATGACAACTTTTCAGCACTGTTGATCTGAACTGCATTCAGGTAAAGACAACATTGACAGTTCTTCTGATTTTCTCATATTTGATGTTTTATTTAAGACCCTAGCTGCTCCAAACAAATGATCCTCTAGGAATGTCAGCTTTCACTTCCCAAAGCATACTTTCAGCCCTCATGTTGTACATAAAAGCCTGGGAACGGGAACCAAATGTACCTTGATGTCTCAAAAATTCAAAGCAAAATGAAAGAACACAATGTGTACTTACATATCATCATTTTAGGGTATCAGACTCCTTTCCACTAAGATGAGGATTTTTTTTTCCTAAAACCAATGTGACTAGCTAGAAAATTTACCTTGAATTTCAATGAAAAATTTGCTTACAATAAGAACTGTTTAAAAGGCACAGGTGTACTAAACAAGTTTGAACAAAGAGTAGTTTGGGTTTTTTCTTCTCTTTCTCTTCCCACCCCTTCCCCTGGTCTTGGTGGCTGCTCATTAATCCAAAGAGATGGAGGACTTAATATTGGCTCTGGCTTAGTATTTATGAGGTGCCTGAATACTTCAGTGTAAAGTGCATTTTTTTGGAGTTTTTACTTGAACCTGTACAGGGACTCGGAGATGGACTGATTGGTTGGAAGGGATGTCCTGAGGATTTTGACATAAATCTTTAAGGCAAGAAAATGCTTTAAGTTATCAGAGAAAGAAAGAAGGGCACCCCACTGCTTAGGTGAAACAAGGACCACAAGGAGTTAATTTCTGACTGACTTGCACTCTTTCCTCATATTTCACTCAAATGCAAAAGAATGAATTTATAATGCCAAGTTTCAACTTTGCAAAACACCGCTCTCCCAGCATTATGCATTTCAAAAACTGGTTTAATAACATACATTCATGCACAAACCAATGCTATAATTCAAGATTCCTTAGAACAATGAAAGACTAAACAAATCCTAAATTTACAAGGCTCTGTGGTACTATGTAAGGGCATCCCTGTGTTACTGTAGAATTTCAAGCTCAACTCTCACACTCACTTGCAGGGAGAACCCAGCTAATCCTACACAGCAGGGATGCTTAGTAACTCTTTTGCAATCAGCCTGAGATGCAAAAATGCAAAGCTACCTCCATCCCATTTACTTTGGGCTGTAACATGCTCCGACTCCATGAGGGTTAGAAAGCTCTCATCCTCCCAGAAGAGACCCCAGAAAGACGAGGAGAACTCCTAGCTGGGCTGGGTGTGGGGGAGAAGTCAGTCACCAGTTATTTGTGCGGCACTGGCTGAACAGCATCGTGGCTGTCGTGCTGACAGCTCCCATCCAGCTGCCATTCGGTGCTGCGAGACAAGCGACCTGCACACAGACAGACTCTGCTTAAGTCTTTTCTAACAGACCATCCAGGAAGGAAAACGTCACCAAGGGAAACTGGAGCTTCAGTTCAGCATTCAGTTTATTCATCAACATGGGATTTTTAGAAGAATAGCAGCTCAAAGAATAGAACAGTTTGCCAGGAAAGAGAGAAATCACCACGTGCAAAGCAACTTCAACTCAGAAACACCAAGTCAGGGACACTTTTGACTTTGCTCTCCTCCTCTCTAACCTGGTGCAGTCCTAGTAATAGACTTAAATTCAAAGGAATTTTACAAGAGAGGATACAGTATGTTAAAAAAATAAAATCTGATGGGACGTACCTGATAAATGTGTAAAAGGAGCAATTATAGGAAAGTAACAGATATTGTGACACTTCACATTTCCAATCAAAAGGTGTGAAGGAAAAATAAAAGAAAAAAGGCGTTCAGTCTCTCTACCTTTTGTATTACCCACAACTGCAAAACAAATTTAAATTTGGAGGACTAAGGCTCTTACCCCTTCCAGTGGGTCACTACATGTACATTTTCCATGCCTATTTCTCTGCAAATCTAAAGAATTTCAGAATTAGTTTAAGAGTGCTGATTTTGGTGCTGTCTGACTTTTCAAGACTCACAAACGAAAAAGCAACATGCCATTCTGAATTAGTTTCTCATTCAACTTCTCTAATCCTGCAAACAGGATTTGCACACTCATCACCCACACGTTATCTTGAAACTTTTCCCCAGACTGACTATAGCAGCAAATTTAATGTGCCTTTCGAATAAAACTGCTTTTATAGTAAAGCTAAGAACAGAGTTCCCTGCACTTGTACAGTCTCATGTTTAAAAAAATAAAACAAACCACAAACCAAAATAAAAGAAATATCCTAATCAGGAGACGTACAAATTGATTGATATTTGGAAGAAAAGAAGATGATTTTTTTTTTTCCTAGAGCTATTAATATTTCAATCAACTGTGCTGTAGACCCATCACAAGTAAGATGTTTACAACACCAATTAGACAAATTCAGAGATTACAAGAGACCACAGAAGCCTTCATTAATCCATGGTCAAACCACATTATAACTTCAGTTATGTGATGTATAATCCCAACCACATGTGTCCACAGCATTTCTGAACAGCACCAACCTGTGCTTTAAGGCAGCCCTCACAAAATACTCTCAAAGCATCAGTGCTTTGAGATGTCATCATTGACGTCATCACTTTTAGAAATAAAAGTATCTCCGTGGAAGTATCAGTGGAAGTGAAGAGTTAAAGAAAGAGCCCTACTTCAGTGTAAAGAAAATCTTCTCCCACTCTTGTCGAGATACAAAAAGAATAACTGAAGGTAATAAGAGGAGAAGCATTACAGGAGACAAAAGTTCCCCTCACCCCACCGATTCTCACGGAGTAACCCCCATTCACTCCAAACAGAACCCCTCCAAACTACTGTATAATAGGGTTAGAGAGGAAGAAGATGAGCAGTCATCTTTAAAACTTTGTTAATATTTCCCTTCAATTTTATCGAAAACACATGGCTATCTCTTTCACTCAGCAGCTAACTTTGAGTTAGTTTTCAAACTAACTCCTTTCTCTCTTCAGCTGCCCTTTGCAAGGACAGCAGAACAACTCCTATAGAGGAATTAAAGCTGGATACTGACAACTGGGCCATGAACCAATATACTTCTTAAATCCTGTATTTATGCACCTCCAACCTCCTTGGTATCTCTGGCCAGCTGTACCAACACACCTGTTGCTCAGGGTATCACTTGTGATCAGGTACTGGCCAGTGTGAGGAGCAGCACAGTCAGGCACCTCCAATTTTGAAAATCTACCTCTTCATTAAAGACAGTATTTTACATGCAGTCAGCAATATACTTTCAGAATTGAGAAACATTTTTATTGAACCATTCCAAAACTATGCATATGATGGCAAAGTCATCCTTCTCTCCCACTTGCCTTGAAAAAGGATGTATCAGCAAAAAGACAGGCATGAATAGTCAGACTCCTTGGTTTTCAGACCACAACTTCCCTACTATCAAGGAAACACATGAAGGAAAAACAAGGCACCATTTAGGAAAGAACTTCCAAAACACATAAAAACAACCACTACTGACATGTTTTGTAGTCCTGCCCTTTGACCAGATGAGCTTAGTCATGCCTAATATGGAGCTGGGAGCTTTTGCAGAAACAAGTCTTCAAGGATGCAGCAGTGATGGAGAGAAGCATTCCTGCCTTTGACATGCCTGAAGGATCCTGCTTTGGGACAGGGTGGCTGGAATCAACCCCAGCCCCCACAGGCACAGAAAAGGTGTAAGCAGATTTGCTCTGGGTACCACCACTGATGCTCACAACTTCTCCTCCCCTGCTCTCTCTAATTACGAGAAGTAGAACCCAACCCCCCGGTGAGTGATTTTGCCAGAAGGTATCCCTGAACATTTTCCTCAGTCAAATGCCGTGAATCACATGAACAGAATAGGAATGGAAGAAACCTGACTCTACAGAAATGCCTTCAAATAGCCTACGGACTTGAGCTGAGATTTATGGGTCTGATCTAAATCCCTTTGAGGGCAGTGTAAAGACTGCAACAGGGTAAGGCAGGAATTCTGTCCCTGCTGTGAGAAAGCACAGAAGACATGCCATCCTCTGTTCATTATTTTATTTCTACAAGGAAGTCTCAGGAAAGGAAACCTGGCCCCTAAAACATGAGAAACAATATATACTACTGAGCATCAAAGCTTACTTTAGCAAATCAATAGGATTTTATCTCTTTTTTCCTAATAAAAATAACAACTCTATGCCTAAATTACAAGCACTTTGACATTATATACAACATTATTAATCAAATGAGCACATTCACTATGAAACTCTTGATCAAATCACACTGATACGCAGTTAAGAATGATACTAACAGTTGTCTAATAACAGCCATGGAGTCATCCCATTTGATTATTTCTTATAAATATATGTGAAATAATGCCCTCTTATTTTGCTATATTCAATGTATTTGTGCATTTATAATGCACTTAGGAAAAGTACATAAAAGTTCTTCTTAGCTGTTATTCACCTACCATTTGATATGTATACAACAAAGCCCAAACAGAATTGAAACATGGCATGTGCAAGTTTACACTTCTATTTTGCATTACTTCTCACACTTTTAGATACACCTCCTCTCTCCAGAAACATATTTTTAAAGTTTTTTTCCTAGCAGCACTGACAAGTCCAAGCCAAACTCCTGCTCCCTGCACAACCTAAAGTCAGATGTTTCTGCTTCGAAAGGCTTACAAACTAAAACACCAGGAATGCAAAACAAATGGATAGAACAATGTCTACTGGGATAAATTAACAGACGGACAGTGGAATGATTTTTCTTGCACATATACCTCATTTGTAAAGCTGCATCATTCATATGCCCTGAATTTCAGAACCATTAACTTAGCATGTCTTTGGGACCAAGAAAGATAAAGATACAGAGACATCTTAATTAAAAAAAATAAAAATCTATTGGAATAATAAAAGTTGTTTTCCTAATGAACACTGGATTCTACTGGCAGCTGTCTACATTGCATTATCCAGGTTTTAGGGCCACTATCAATCTATTTCTTTTACTTTTATAAATGCAGAGTATGTAATACTGCATTAAGACTGATGCAACTAAATTGAGTTCTTACAGTGAACTGTAATTCTTCTTTATTATCTTTATTCAAATACTGCTTGCAAATTGTACTCTGGCTGCACAACTATTTATTTCAGGTTTGCTTTCAGAAAGCTAAATAGGAAAAACATTGTTTGCATCATAAAACCACTTCTTTTTTTTGTTAGCTTTGCTCTACATTATGAGGAAATGGTTACAAAAGCAAAGATTTCACATGGAAGACATAGGGATTTCCATGACTACATTTGTGTTTACCAACAGAAGAAGATGCATGTAGAAAACTAAAAATTGAACATTTGTTCCTGGTTCCATTCTTAGCAACGAAGACCAGAGCCTGCTGAGGCTACTTGTGTGGCATCCCACTCCACAGGCAGCTCTACAGAAACTGCTGGGTTTCTATGTTTGGCTCAAATGCAATTTACCACCCAAACCGAGCACACAGGCCCTTAGCAAATGCCTGGATAGTTGTAACCACGGCGCCTTTGCTCAAAAAGGAATCGAGACTTTTCCTAACTGTTGCACCCGTTCTGCGGAGCAGTATGAAATTCCTGCCCAAAGATCCCCTCTTGTGCGAGTCTGAATGCTGCTCCCAAAGGCAGCATCACAACCCAGTACCAGCATCACTATCAGCAACATCAAGCTGGTGAACACTTGTCCCCAACTGTGCCTGATACCCGTACTGTGAAACATCTCCTAAGGAAGAAAGCATTTTGTTTAGAGCTCAGCAAATTTCTGCTTTGCTTTAGCAATGGTTGTAGTACTTGCAGAAATGCACACACAGCTGCATATTTTAGGAGTTTTAATATTCATGATATATTATTGGATATAATATATTCATGATTTATTATTGGAATGAAAATCAGACAGCCAATCTCCACTGAGGCTCTAATACGAGTTGGATACCATACTCTTTTAGGATCCCTTAGGGAAAAGAAGAAAACAAAAACCCCACAGTCCAGCCTTGTATCATTACACAAGGATCGCAGCCAGTGGGTGAGGGGAAGGAAGAGAACATTGTTCAGGAGATGGCTAATGATATGAAAGCTTTCCTCACCAGCACGATGAGATGTTTTTAAACAAGATGCCAAGTCAGTGACGACTCATCATTTTTTAGCAAGCCTACAGGCACTGCCTTCTGAGCCTCAAGCTTTTACTCTCATGACAATTCTTACCCATCACGAGATTCAACCACGCTGGGGGACAGCAACACAAGCTTCCTCACGCTGCTCAGCCGTGCCTATTGACACAGATCTTTGCACCAAAGACAGGATAAAGATTTCAGATCAGGTCAGGCTGAGCTAAAACTGGAATACTACTCTAGCATAGCAAGAGGCAGTTGTGCTTGTGTGCTACTCTGCTTACGCAACAGCACCACGCACGCGAGAGGAAAACTGAGGTTTGCACCAGGCACTTCTTCAGTATCACCCAATCTCTCAAATGTAACTAAACCTTTAAATAGTGCATTGAGCCCACTCTCCTCATGCAAACATAGTGCATCAAATACCTACCACTTTCTGAGCAGCAGAAGCGAGCACTGAAAATAAACATTTCTGAATAAGGCAAAAGTCTATTATTATGTTGGACCCCTTCAGAGAAAACAGTCATGCCAAAAATCAGGTCTACATGTAAGAAAACCTACAAATCAGAACTAGTGCATAGACTTGCTCACATATTGAGAAAAAACATGGATAAGAGGAAATCTGATAGTTTATTTATAACTACATCTTGGTAATGAAGAGGTTAAATGCACATCATAGACTGCAAAAACAGCTCTCATCTCCACAAATGGGTAACCTGACAAGCAATGCGTATGTGTGTGCCTGTCTGTGTCCGTGCACGTGCAAATGAGAAATATTCACCATCTTGTATGAAACCAGAATTAAAGGATGTTCATTATTTGCTTACTAAAATTTTAGACATGATACTTTATTTCTTGGTCATTTTCTATACACAGAAATACACACTGGTTTCCAAGTACAAGCTAGGGAAAAAGCTAATAAGCAACTTCTAAAATTATTACAATTTATATTCTAAAGATATGAACTGCAGAGCATGCTCCCAGTAACAGCAACCCAGTCACTTTCTGACTCTTTCCTCCCTGATCTGTTTATTTCTAGCAAAGTTGTGCTTGTGGATCATCTTGTTCAAAGAAAGGATTTTAAAGTAAACACAGACACATTTCTTCCTATCAATCATGATCCTAGGGATCAAAGATCCTTTGTAAAAAGAATTTCCACCTCTTCCTCCCAGATGCATTCCTTAGAATATAAATACAGAGAACGAGACAAGTTGTATAAGGTTTTCTCTCAATCCACACCAATGTGCAGAAAAGACCTGGGGACAGACACTTAAAGGACTGGTGACAAAGAAGCACAAGGGGTGAATTTCTATATCACTAACGCTGAGGCCATTTGGCCTATGTCACTCCAGGCAAAGTGATTTCCCTGCCTTGAAATCCTAAAAGTTCCACAGGACTACATTTTGAAGTCGAACAGAAGGATCTCTTACATTTACTTTGGGAGAACACGTGAATCAGTTGGGAAGACTACTGCTCTGATTTCAGAGTATAATATTAGGCTTCAGAAATTGTCTGATTAGAAACAGGGCCTCTAAACATGTCTATCTTGATGGAAAAAGTAGTATAATGTTTATTTTTGCAGGTATTTGGCCTGGAAAGAAATATATGAATCAGACTGAAGTTTCCAGATCATTTTCAATTACTCTGTTGGACTAAGGAAGAACAGATCCTTCTTGCTTGGACAGCGTTCTCCATAAAAACACAAGCCCTCCTGAAGGAATCCATTTAACATGGTCTTTAAACAATACATTTTGTCTAAGCCATTATTGTAGGTCTACTTTTCTGCATCCGTGAGAGTAATAATGATTTCATTCAAGTATCCATTTCCTCATCTGGTCCCAGACTACATTGCAGACCAGCTCTGCAAGCTCAGTATGCCACATCCAGGAATACATTTTCCAGATAGGAACTTCAGCTTAAAACCAGTACCAACAGCACAGTGTTGTTCTCCAAAGTCTGAAAAAACATACATTAAGAGACACAGCCCAGTTTCATGAATCATGCTGCACCAAATGGAGACGGCTCAAGGTACAGTACTTGTCTTTCAAGATGCAAAGTGGTCAACTACCAAACTGTCCTGGACTGAAAATAAGGGAAAAGAGAAAAAAAAAGGTAATATAGGGGTCAAGTCTTCATTCTGTTGAATTTTCCCTCTATTAGGCAACGCTGAGAAATACAATAAGCTCTGTATCATCCAAGAGAGGTTTAGTCAGTAAATCAGCATCAGTTTGAGTAAGTTAGCTGCTTGCAGAAAAAGCCTTGCTCCAAGATCTCAGTGAATCACCAAGTTGAGCTGGATGGATGTTTTTGCTTTTTCATTTTGGACATAAATAAGCACCTCTCCTCTCAGCATCTGAAATGAGGATTAAACTGACCACAGAGTCATATTCTGTATTCAGTCGAGACAGCAGAGAAAGAATAAAAGATGATGATCATCATAGCCAAGGTATCTTCTAATGTGAAACAGGGAAGAGATAACAGGAATTAATGGATATCTTTTTGATTCACAGAAGATCTTTTGTGCAAGAAGGGCTTTCCCAGAGGGTTCAAAAAGGATGTGTTGTTTTGATTTAGCAGCAACAGCTCTATTTTTTCATAGTGATTTTCATCTTCAGTTAACATTCATCTGAGCTGAAACTCGTTCTTGACAGCATTTATCCCCTTGTGTTTGTGGTTACAGCAAATCCAGGGTAATCCAAGAACTAAATTACCATGTACGTTTCCCTCTGCTCTGTCTCTGGACAGAACTCTCAGATCAGGTAGAAGAAAAATTCTGAGAAGTAAAAATGAATACACTTCTACTTCACAGATAGGCTGGCATTATCTGAGAAAGCATTCAAACAGTAGCTACCAAAGGCTGAAAAGAAAGGCTACCATTCATATTCAAACTAAAAAGAGAATATGAAGATAAACCTGGTTTTGGAATCTACCTAGATACACACCAGACAGAGCTTTACTCATTTCATTCTCTGGTCACTTGAAGTCAGAGCAGAATGTCAATTGGGTTGCAGTGTTCCAACCTCAAATCAGTTGCACTGTTCCAACTGAAACAGCTGAAAAACCCAGCTTCATGTCTGTGCAAGTCCGTTGGTAACAACAAGAAAGCACATTTGCACTCTTGACTTTTGCTTATTTTCAGAGCCACAGCCTTGTGGCAAATGTCATTAGGATAAATGACAAAAATGTCATTAGGATAAATCTAGCTAATACCCCAAAAATTACCAGCAAGGCAGCAAAGATAGGAAAGAAGGAGGAAAAAAAATAAAAAAGCTCAACTCCCTAGAAGACTTCTCACACACCTTCATTTACTCCCATGGAAAAAAGCATTTGTAGCCTCTTTCTCCCTAAGAATAATTTATGGTTTGCCCCAAAGCTCTCACTTTTCAGAAAAGAAAACCTCACACTACATGCAGAACCTGCCAAGCTCCATAGAAAAGAGATTAGACAAGAGAGTGAAGAGGAGGGCAAGGACACTTGCTTTCATCTTTGACATCTCTTTCCTAGAGATCTGTAAGAGCAAAGGGGGACACAAACTCCGAGAAGCAGCAGAATTAAGATAACAGTCTCCTTGTGAGACAAAAGCTGTCCTGTGATATAACTAAAACTGAGACACAGACAGGGGTACTGCTAGTCCAAAACTTAAGTGTCTCTAATAATAATTCAGGAGCACAAAGGCTGTTTTGAGCCAGACAGACGCTAAGTACAGAGCATTCATGATTACTGCTGTCTAAAGCTCCCCCTTACCTACACTGATCAGGCTGAAGCATCATTTTAGGCCAAGGACCCTGACAGGATGTAAAAAGAAACACATGGCTCACAGAATGCTAATTATTTGTTCTAAGTGAGCTTATGAATAGGATATTAGATGATACATTTCAACCAATATTTTGTGGGTTTTATTCCCAAACATGTGGTAGTACTACAGCACTAGCCATGTCAAGACAAATGCACACTAGCACTGTGTAGAAAGAGCAGCACTAATGAAGTAGATATCTTGGGGAAAAAAAGTCACTGATGGTAGGAAAGTTACTGAGCATTAAAAGAATAGCCTATATAAAACTAAATTGGTTTCCTATCTTATTTCTGCTGGGGAAAGAGAGTCAAAAGCTGGATTCATTTTTCACTGGATCATTATTATGCTCTTCTGGATATTGTCTGCCATGACTTTCATTCCAGGAAATAATATAAATCTAGTATTACAGCTGAACTCAGGAGTCACATGCACTTTAAAACCACAAGTTTAATTGGGTTCTGGGATCAAAAAGTTATATCCAGGTTGCATTTGCCATTCTTCCAGCCTCCAATTGTCCTTTTCCAAATCAGAATTGCTAATAGAAACTTTTACAAGTCTGTAATAGTGAAAACTCTCACATACAGATAATGGGCTGGATTGTGCCTGGCTCTGTGAAGGTGTGCAAATGGGAAAAGATCACAAAAAGCCTACAACACACAATCTATTTTCTGCAGGGCAAGCCAGGATTCGCAGCCTTCCAATTTATGGAGCAGAGGCCAGTGCTAGACTCTCAAAAGCACTCGAGGAGGGTTCTGCCTGCAGCAATTGACTTGTCTTGCACAAGAGGAAAGGACAGACACTGTGCACCTTCTCAAAGGGGGCAATAACAGCCAGGCTTTTAGAGAACAGCTGCGAGTTTTTCTTCTGCTCAAGCCATAATGGTCTTCAGGTCTTTACAATTGTACTAATCTCACCCCCACTTTTAAGAACCCTGAAAATTCTTATCTTTGAGTTCTGGCCAAACCAGAGATGCTCATGTAGGTTTTGAGGAGAAATCAGATTAAAACTCAGTACTTATTATGTGCTGCTCCTGGAGAACAGCACTTCTCAGCTCTGATTGCACCCTGCAGAGCTCAAAACCACATCCCTTTCGGTGCCAGGAGGATGATAAGCTAAGCCTTGCTGTTCTCAGAGAGGATGCTAGAATGTGGTATTGGACTTGTAGGAGTTGGCTGACGATAATAGCTTTAGAAGAAACACATGTTACAGTGACAGTAGCGAGTTTAAGCTCTGGGTCATATTAGTGACTCGGTATACTGCTGATAAAATCATAAAGCCAAATTGTAGCTAGAAGACCAATAGTTTATAAACCATAATTTACATAATAAATGTTCTTTCTCTACTCTAGAACAGGCACTTAACTTTTATGCCCGCAGGAAGAAAAAAAAAAAAAAGAGAAAAATATCTATCTTTGCTATCAGAATCAGTCACCAGTCTTTCAAACAGACCAGGAAGTCAAATCATCAAGGGTGTTTGCTAGTGTTTGTTTGGGGAGTTTAATACTCACAGTTCAAATTATCTAGTACAGTAAAATTTAATTTTATATAAGTTGCATATTATTTGCAAACATTATTCTAAAATAATTGCTGACATTAAATACAATCACTTGAGAAGGAATTAACATAAACAAAAATGAAAAAGAAAAAAGAAAAAAAAAAAAGAAAAAATCCTGCCACTAAGGTGTCCTAACATCAAGAAGTTACTCAGATGGAGCTTAAGGTTTTGCATCAATCTCAGCAAAAATGTGAGAAATAATATAACTTACCTTGTTTGTGGACATCCTCAACATTTCTCTGTTAAGATGTACTGATAAATATGAGCCCAGAAAAAAATCCATCAGCTGCAGGGAGTGCCTGTACTTTCAACATCTTTTACTACCAAAGAATGTTTTCTATTCTTCTGAGAAAGTGCACCCCTTTATAAACACGTGAATCAAAGCCCTCTATTCTTTAACAAAACGTGTCTCAAATTAAAGCATTAAATCTTTCCTTAATCAAAGGAGCAGCAGAGGTTGAATAGCAAAATGATTCTGCTCAGATGTTCAGATTTATCACTATTATTACTAGAACAGTGAGTAGCAACAAAAAAATGGACTGAGAGCTCCTTTGGGCAAAGCACCAAGCAGAACATGGAGGACCCCACTGGCACAATGGGAAGCTGGTGAGGTAGGACACCTTGGGACACTACCCCATCTTACTTGATACACGTGTGCTCCTCAACTATTACAATTTCAAAGTTAGTGTAATCTATTTTAATGGCAATGCTTCAGGATAGTTTAATTTAACCTGCTTTAACGTGCAGCCACAATGAAATTGTGCTGAGAGGCAGAACTTCCAGCAGTGCAGAGCCAAGTCTCTGAAACGCTTTGCCTCACTTGTGACTCTCCCAAGCATGGCCTAAGAAAGTCCTCAGCTGACAGAGATGACAACTGAAATGGCAACACAGAGAAAGGGTGTGTGTCAGGAGAACAGGAGAGTCGAGTCAAACAGATGAAGTAACTTGTCCTGAGCTGAAGAGCGCACTAATGGCACAGCTGAGAAGATAATGGGTTCCCCTCCAGACTACCGACGCTATCAGGGTAGCTGTCAACCCTGCTCACCATGACCTTGTGAGCTTCTGTGAGCAGTACACAAACAGCCCTCTGAGGGCAGGATCCCCACACTGGGTTATCAGAACAGATGTCTGAACTAAACTCTTGTGCCCATGGTTACAATACTCACTGGGTTCTGCTACTTCTAAAAACATTCTCCCTTCGAGTCGCAAAAACGGCTATGCCGGTTCACAGCATTTTTCCATCTAGCCCCAAATCTCGTCTTCAACATGAACCAGAACTAGATGGCAAAAGGAGACGACAGGAGCAGAGAAAACATACAGGTAACTACCCTTGATCATGCTCCCAGCCTTTAACAACTGGAATGTTTGGCACTGCATGCACAGTCTTTTGGAGGCAATTCCTCCGTGATTTCTATGCAATAGAATTATCACTTCTCATTTGGAACCCAGGTGAACTTTTAGCATGCCATTACTCTACGGCAAAACATGAGTTTTTTTCTCTTAAACCGATCACATCCCCAATTCTGAGATTCAAAGTCTGGTGCTCAAGCCATGCAACTACCCAAGGTGACCCATCATTATGGCTCCAAACAATTTTAAAAGTTTTATCCCCATTCACCCAGACAAAAGTCATCCTTGTCTACAATCACCACATTACCCTATTTTTCAAGTATCCCTGTCATTATGTTCCACAAAATATTCAACAATGGAGCCAACACAGGCCACAAGAGCAAATGCAGCAGGGAAGGAAATCCTCTTTGAAAATAGGATATTGCTCAGAGTGGGAAGCAGGCTGTCTACCTCTACACCTGTTGTCTCTCTGTATCAAGTCTCCATTAGATAAGCAAATAGGCATCGTCCTCTCAACACAGGAGATGAGTACTGGCATTGTACCTATATAATTTCAGGAAGAGAGATAAATTCATTCTACTTCTAAAGTAAAACCATTCATGTCATTTTTGATAGCCATGTGGTATTGCCATCACAACACCAACAAAAACATGCAACTGTTATCCAGGCTACCAGTTTGTCTTACCATAACTTCGAAACAACTTCTGTGACCAGTACACATCAAACATTCCTATGAGGGCAGGATTCCCAGATCAGTTTATCAGAACAGCTGTCTACACTAAACTGTCGTGCCTATGGTTACAAAAATGTGCCATGGCTAATCTGGATCTGGGTGGGATTAACTCCCTACAGCTGCTGGTGCTGAGATTTCTGGCTCTATTTAATTTGGCAAAGAACCACACAGGAAGCTGAAAGACTTAGTCACTATAGTGAAGCTTCTGACATTTTTGTGCCTGGACCCTGGAGAACCCAAACACAACTCGAGCCAGAAGTCACTAAACTATTCAATTTACACAAACAGGCATGTAAACTCAGGTTGCAGTTTTGTTGCCAGTTAAGTTGCCCAAAGTGCAAGTTGTCTCTGTCCTCGGTACCTCGCTTGGCTGGGTATTTGTACTCCCTCTTGGATGCCAGTTCTAGTGCTTGTTTGGCCACGTGCTGAGCTGGCTCCAAGAGCCCAAGGACAAAGGAAAAAAAAAAAAAAAAGGAAAGAAAAAAAAAGTGACAGAAACCAGAATGCCTCAGCTTTCAACCATATCTGCTCCCTAGCTTGATTCACCTGGTAGCCACACAAACACAAATGTCTGCACCAGGGAAGGGGCAGCTTCCAGCAAGGACAGAACTACCTCCTACCACTAGGACTGAATTAAATAACCACGAAACAGCAGTGTGGTAGGGCTGCACTTGTCCTCCACAGAGCTCAGTGGTGTTGCAGCAAAGGGAGGGAACAGGTCTGCTTGTCTGCAGCACTGCATAGATCATGATCCTGCCGTGACTCTGGACAGCCACTTCTTAAGGTGATTTAAATAAAACTATAAACACTGCCTGTTCAAAATTAAACAAATTAGTTGGTCTGACAGTGCACATTTACTAGTTACTTCACCAACTCACAGATAGTTTATCTAAACCAGTAAGCCTGGCTCAGCTTTCTCAATAGAGAACACACTTTAGCAACCAAGTGCTGTACAGAGCCTAGCATAATTTCACAAGAACTTTAAAACCTGCCATCTTCATCTCTGATGCTGGTCAAAAAGGAACCACCCTTTGTTCTCAGCCCTTGGAGAAACACAAAGGTCTATGTAAACCTAGGGCAGAGTACTCTATTCTCCACAAGATGTGATTTTTCCCTATTAACATTAAAAAAGATTATCAGGGAGGGATGGGAGACTTGCACCGACCCTGCCTGTTCTGTGTTTGGGAAGCTTAGGTTGCCTGGAATGCCTACATGGTGTGTATCCACAGCTAATTAGTGGTAAAGACCCCTCCTGTGGAGTCCATCAAAGCCACTCCACCACTAATAGGATTGCTACACAGAGATCTGAAGCTCTGCCTTCCTTCTAGAGGGAGACAGGGGTTCCCCTCACCATACAACAGTGAAAAATCAAATCCAGGAATCAAACTCGGGTATCTCACTCATGAGATCAGTACAGCTGGCAGAAACATCGATTTTAATCAAAATCAAATAAAAAGTGAGTCACTGAACCTTCAGAGAGCTGCCACAAGCAAAGTATGTACAGCTTCACTTTAAAAGACAATAACAACAAAAATATCATAGCCTCACCTGTGCTAAAATACCTTTGACATCAGCCACATGAGCAATCCCAGTTGGCTTATTCCCACTGGCACGTGGCTTCAAATTGTAACCCTTTATGCAGCAATGCCTAAGAGGATTTGCCTCAAGAGAGAGCTGTCATGACTGCACCAACCTTCACCCAAGGGTTCTTCCCTATGGAAAAAAAAAGCTTTAATTTGCAGCTAATGCTTTACAGTACTTTCTCCATTTGAGCCTGCAGGGAAAGAAGGCTGAGTCTCTGCATCTCTATGCAACCAGGACCAACTACACCTGCTCAGTCCTTCAGAGAGAAGGAATCTTGTCTTTTTTTCTACTGAGAGAGTCATTCCTACCACCAGGATCTTGGATGCAATGTCCTCACCAACAAGAGGTCAAGTCGAGAGACCTGTGCATTCTCAAACATTTAGTGCTTCTACTATGCCTCCATTTACACCTTTGATTTCTCAGTGATTTCCTCACCAGGAAGCTTAACAAAGGACTGTATGAGATACAGCCAGAAATGTTTCCCTACCCATCCCCTTCAAAACTTCCACAACAGAAGTCATGTATAATGCCTCCTATTAACAAAGGACTTTCTGGAACTAAAATCAGAAACAATCTGTAAGATACTGCAAGTGAAGCTGGTGAAGTATGATTTAGGAATAAAACAGAGGTTTAAGAGTCTTTAGATAACAAAGAAAGAGGCACGATGTCCACAGTTAAATATTGCAAGATCCTTATTTAGGCCTGTCAAGCAGCATTTGCTTTTCCCCCTTACCCCTCCATTTTCATCTAAGGCATACCTCTGTGCATTAAAAAAAAACCAAACAATTCTACCTCCCATGTAGCCAATGGATTCCACTAAGCAAAAATAACAGAAAAAGTAGAAGAAAGAATAAAAGAGCCCCAAGAAGATGTAGCAGGTAACACAAACTCACCTTCCAAGCTGGCCTTTTCAGTTTAGTTAGGGAGTTTCATCCTTGTTATAGAAACAGGGACAATTATGTTCTCCAATCCTTAAGGAGGGTGGCTGAAAATCATTAGCAACACCTGCATCTGCAAATCATTTTGCAATGCTCTGAATGAAAGATGATAATAAATTACACTGACATTCATGGAACATTTACAATTTCATCATTCAAGAGAACACAGGGATTCTGGAGGAGAAGCACGATTGAAAATCTTATATGATAGGAAATAATATGGGTAGTTTGCATTTATATAGCTCCCACCACCTGAGAATATTAAAAAAAGAAAAGATATCTCTGAACATCTTTCATAAGATTCTATAGGCCTTCTTGTCAACCTCAGATCAGAAAAGGAAGGCAAAACAGTGAGTTTTTCTTCAGTTCACACAGCAGGGTAAAAGGCAAAAGAAGAAACCAGTCAGGAATTCCTTGGTCTACGTACCCCACGGCTTCCTAAATGCTTAAGTGCTGACATCAGAAAAAGAAAAAAATCTCTAAAACATAATGAAGTGGCACAGAAACATTTATCAATACTGCAATCTGGAATAGAATTTAGCCTTTTAGCAATATACTCAGAACTGAGAGATGAAATAAGTTGCATAGCATGTAACTTATTCCTCAAGCAAATTCTACTGTAACTTAATTAACATACAAATACAATTTTTCTTCTATGCAATAATAAATAGAAAGGGAAATTCATTCTATTCCCTAATGAACTACAGTTAAAATTTCCTTTATTTCAGCTCTCCTAGAGTAGAAATGTTACCAGTTCATTTCTTGACTTTTAACTTGTTTGTTGCAGGAATTTCAGGGAGTACAAACAACCATAAATTGAGAAAACTTCCTAAAACCACTTGGACTTGTTTTCAACAGAGCAGTTTATATTTCAGCATTATCGTGCTGTCTACTCCTCTTCTAATTTTCCCCTAGCCTCAGAACATGGTTATCTGGGGAGCAAAGAGGAGACCAGGTGGCTTATGAATAATTAGCACTTTTTATAGTATTTCTTCACATGCATTTCTACTAGCACACTGTTCCAAATGTAATGGGATTCTGAATACTCTGAACACGAAGAGAAGTATTTACACGGAGCAGCATTGTCTGTCTTGATTGATTTATTGTTGGTAGAAAGAACTCATTAGCTGTCAGGCCAGTTGCTGAAAAGACTATAATGCCAATGCACAAAGTTGACATAATGAAAATAAAGGAAAGAACCTGGGCCAAATTCAGAGGCAATCTGTAAGGTAATGTAATTTATACCCACTTATGCTCACTCAGATTCCCTTAGAGCTTGTTCTACCCACTCTATTGGTGCATGAGGGGATCTAAATTGATGTAATTTATATATCAAAGAGTCAGAAATGCTATAAGGCCGCTAAGTGTGGGGCACTTAAAGTCATGCTTTCCTACGTATTGTTCTCTTCTTTAATCTGTCCTGAGTCCTCCCTCCCTTTACTGTTTCAGCCTGTGCTTTATGCCATCAACAACCCCTGAAATGCAATGGGCCAAGTGAGAGGCAGAATGTAGGTAAATGAGCATGACTTAAATGAAATCTAAATAGATGTAATGCAAAAGTTAGGGAAGCCAGGTGTCTCTCACATGCACATGCACTCTTCCCAGTGCGTGGATTCAGTTTGAGATTTGGCTCTACATATCCTCCATTACCACTGGCAATTGAATTTGTTACTCAAATGATACAAGAAGTCACAGCTCATAGACCCTTAATTTAGGGCCAGGAGAAACATTACGATGGTCTAGTTCAACCCTCTGCACAACAGAAGTTACCAAATATAACCCAGAAACCTCTGGACTGAACACAGCAAAGATGAATGAGAAAGGCTCAATGTCAGTTTAAAGACTTCAAGTGATAGGGGAATCTGCTGCATCCCTCAGCAATATGTTCCAGTGGTAAATTACCATTGCCTTTCAAAACATGCAGTGTCATCTCCTGAATTTTACTGGCTTCAACTTTCAGCCATTGGCTCTTTCTTTGTTCTACTAAATTTTACTATGTATTTCTTACAGAGTATATATTCCATTCCCTCTCACCCTGCAGTTCACTGTCTCACATTTTCTACACCTGGACTCAAGAAGACAAACTTGGTACTCAAAATAGTTTTAAAATGAGTTGAGCTTGCAATAGAAAGTATTTATATATGCTAATCTGATAAAAGCTTTTTCATTTGGGAAGAGGAAACAGGACAGCTGGAATCTGGTGACCACAGTCTCTTCCTTCAGTATCTGAGCACTCCAGGATACTATCAATTGAAGTATTTATTTTCTCTACACTATCAGAACATACTGGAAAGAAGGGAAAGAGAGCCAGGATTCCAAGAGGCTTGGTTGTTAAACCACTGCTCTTCAGTTCCTTTCACAGCTCTCTGACTGACAGCTATTCTGCTACCCCATTCTAAGCGAACACTCCATCACACAAAAAATTCCGATTTTATCACCACCTGCTAATACACAGAGATATGTGGTCAGCAGTATCTCCAGTGGAAATGATATACGGTCATATTTTCTGGTTTCCTGTTGAACTCGAAAATACTGTGTAACAAAAAATCCTCACACCTTAAGGGAAACCTCATTACAAATTACATTACAACATAAGGAGTTCCAGGAACGTATGAGAAACACACAAAGGCATGCTCTGGAGTGGCATTCTGGTTTTCCATCAACCAGTAAATGGGATTGTCCAGAACAGGATGTTTTCATGGTGTTTGCCTTTTTTGTTTCTATGCCCTCCAAGATTTGTCAGAGAGTGCAACACATGCCACTGTTGTTTCTGATTTCAGAGGCTGGCACACTAACCTGCTCTGCACAGGCATGGTTGACACTACCTGTCGCTGTCAGGGACATGTTAAAGGTCTGTGCTCTGTATGACTGAAAGGGATGACGCACAGACTAGCTCAATTTCTCTTCTGGTCAGAACCTAACTCTTGGATAGGAACTAGCTGGCTCTCAGCAAAGTTAACGTTGCTTTATTGTCTGTCAGGATTATCCACTGTTCATTTGGAACATCTGCTCCCCAGGAGGGGGACAGACTTTGCACAGGAGCATCAAACAGAGCCAGGAGGAAGCACATGGCTGCAGCCAACCACAAAGAGCAGCCAGCATCAAACATCGGTTCAGCGCTTCCTATCGGCTAACGCCTTTCATCCTGTGGCCTCCTTCACCTCCAGACTTGGCCTCTGTCTGCATTTACACCTTCCCAGAATAAAATCCTTGCTTCCCCCACCCACTTGGTAACCATCATTCAGCGAGTTTGTCTATGACTCATGCACGTCAAAACCCTGCTGACTCACAGGCCTCAGAAAGGAAACTCGCGCAAAGGCCGTACCCAGACGTGGGTACGCCGTCCACGCCAGCCAGGAACTCATCCCAGCTGATCCGGGCTTTTTACCAGTGAAAGGGAAGGAAGGTGTGTTTTGTTTGTGACTCTTTATCATCTTAAAGCCTAATTAGCTTACAGATATTTATAACCTTAATGGCTTGACTTTCAAAAATATCATGCACCCAGTAGCTGCCACCAAACCTAATGGGCACTCAAGAGTGAAAAATAAGATAAGGCTACACAGCTTTTCAAGCAAGGATATACAGGGTGGCTTCTTGAACCCATGGGTAAAAACTGACAACTCATGTCATAAGGCATGTTTAACATCTTTGAGGAGCATGTTAAGTTAAAACAGCAGCTGTAGAAAAGAAAAGGTAACACAAAAAAAACAATTAGACATTTTGGATGGACCTGTCACACCTGAGTTGACCATGCCCCTTCACCTTCATATATTTAAAACTAAGTGTCTTACGGGGCAGGGACAGCAGGCCCTCCTTGAAGGAAAAAATTGAAGAACCAGAAAAATTTGCCCTTTTTCCACTTCACCATATAATTATGAACAAACCTACACAAGCACATAGCAGAACCCTCCCTAGCCAAGGGTGAGGGGTTCAGCAGCTTCCTCAGCCACACCTCTCACCATGAGGTAGCAATTCCTGGTGCCTCCACATAATACAAGCCACTGAGAAATGTCTGGAAGAGGTGCTGTAAATCCATTTGATTTCACTTCTGAGGAAGGGAGCATGGTCTGGATGAGGTCTCTTCTAATACTGCACACCTTCGAACGAAATGCTATCAGCCTATTGAGGAAATGAAATTTCACATTGTAAGATTATCCTCCCTGCTCTCCCCATTTCTCCTCAATTCTACCAGAATTCCTCCTTCTCCAAAAACTGCCTACTAAATGCACAGCCTAGTTCAAATCCATGCCTTAATGATGAGTGGTTTACCTTCAATTTTCTCTAGCTATGAAATGACCACCAGTAATTTTTCAGTTAAAAGTTACCACAGACTTCCATCTTCACTAGAGCACCCCTGGAAGCACTCATAAATGTTGGCAGTAGGACAGGTCTAGCTTGCTCTAGGAAAACAACAACTAAGCAATAGCAACAGGATCAGTTATCTTCTGAATTAACCACAGGACTCATTATTACAACTTGAGTTTCTTCAAAAATTTCTTACTGTTCACATCCAAGGAAGACACCCACGCATATAAACTAAATATAAACTAATCAAGGTGTTTCTCTGACAGACGAGAAAGAAAGAGAGAAAACAATGATGTTATTTTTATTTCCCTTTGAAATTATATGGGAAGAGCCAAGTACCTTGTTTAGACTACATAGCTAGATAGATAGATTAGCCACATAAGACTAATATGGAAATGGTCCAGAATGGAATATCTAAACCAGTTAGTAAATCCTCTCACTGTAATCTTTCTAGCTTTAAGAACTTAGTCGTATGTATTAATTTAAATATTTACTCTTACTAGAATAATTTTAAAAGGTAAAAGATTGCATCTAACAATTTACATTAGCTGATATAGATCTGGTATGCATCACCTGTAAAAGTGCAAATATTATTTGAATGTTTTTCAAACAATTTAGATACCATTGAACAAAAAAAAGAAAACCTCTGTAACACTGCATATTTGATAACTTAGCCCTTATCTGCTTGCTGTGACATTTAAGAAAACATATTTTTAAAAGTCAGTAATGTATTCTGAATTTAACACTGACACTTGTTGTACCCCATAACCTCAGTCAAATCATGAAAAGGAGAAGAAAAAATAATTTAAAAACCCCCACTTAACATCTTGCAAAACAATACAAAAAATACTATTAGAATGTAAAATTACATAACACAAATATTTTTTTTAAAAAATCACACCTGTTGTATTTTCTCATCCCCTAAAGAAAGATGTGTCAAAGATTGCACAGTTCACTGGGGACTTCAAAGTTACTATCAATCTCTACACAGAAAGCATTCAGATACTGCCATGATGGGCAGCAGTATAAAACCCAAAGAGAGAGAGAAAAACAGATAAAATGCCCCCAGGAACAAGTTTCTTTCCAAGAAAGCTTACTAAACCAAGGCTTAGATTGAAACAGTATTATTTTTCTATGTAGAAGCAGTTTTTCATCTTTTAACTCTCTCTTGTTTGTAATACACTCACAAAATGAAATTTCTATCCTAAAGGCCAAATTCTGACAGTCCTCTTCCCATGGAATAATTCCTCATCCTGTATGCAGTGCTGCAGTTTCAGCAGAGTTGCTTACAAGGCAGTGTTCAGTTGTGAGCACACCTGGACCACAGGATGGGGCCCAGAGGGAAAACACCTCACAGGTTACCCGTCTCCCAACACCAGCACTCCATCTGTCCCAATAAATCACTTCTACCAACCTCAGTGCAAAGAAAATTAATGCAATTAAACAAATCAGGCATGGGTTTTTTTTTTTTTCCTCTAGTTGTCTGCTTTGGATATTGCTACTGTAAATGCTGAGTAAGCAACAGATACAGCAGCGCTTGGCAACAATATGAAATACAAGCCCAGAATTTCAAAATGCATGTCTAATTAAAAAAAAAAAAAAATCAATCATCAGCTGAGTGTTAAAACTAATGTCTATAAACTCACGAAATACTCAGCACTGCAACCTACACCTAAACATAAGGAGTCCTGGTGAGTCTGGATGTTACATCCCAAGCTTTTTAGAAGACTGCATTCTGCTTTTCATTGTGAGAAATTTGAGCCTTTCAGGTACATCTGGATTAGACATTCAAGCTTTTACCTGCAATCTAGAGGGAGATTAGAACAGGTTCATATACAAACACACATTTTTGACAATTTAGATCCTTTTGAACTAAAGTACCTTAGGAAAAATAAATTCCTGCCCCCTAGTATAACAACTGGAAGAGCTAGTAACAGACCAAAGAATTTCTCAAAATGCATGTTTAATAAAAATTAACTTCACATAACTGCTAGAGAAGCTTCTGTTGCATTTTTTCTATCTAAGCAAATAATCATTTTGTGGCAGTCCATGCATCCCAAATGCTACGTTTTTAAAAATTAAAACGAAATACAGGAAGAAATCGCATCCCTCTTCATTATCCAATCTAAGTTGTGGAAGCTAAATAAACAATAAAGTTATTTAAATCACTAACATCATGTCACTAACAAAATGAAGAGTTACCTGTTAAGGGAGATACCTGCTTTTGGAAATACCTTCCATTCATGGCTATAAAAAAAGAATACAAACAAAACAACCCCAGAAGACCCAAACTTCTTCCCTTTGTCTCCCAACTCTCTTTTCTTCCCCTACAAAAATACAGTCAAAGTAAGAGGTTTCCCTGTCAGCTTGCAAGTGCCATTTGAAAAACAAAACAAACCAAAAAAAATGGTAACATTTAAGCCCTAAGGAGCTCCTGGTCTTCAAAAGTGCCAAGTACATACGGTTCTAGTCGAAATTAAAAGAAGCTGCAGGTGACCAGCACTTCTGGCTTTGAGGCCCCAAGCTACTGTACAGAGCACTGTCCCTTTGAAATTTCAGCATTTACCAGCAGCCAGCTTGCTGAAGTGGAAGACACATGCACGCCTTTCCCCCACAGTATTTACTTTTCAAAAGCACTGAACAGTTGTGGGCAGCATGGCTCTCCTGAAACATTACAGCCCTGGTGAAACAGGAAGCAAGCATGACAAAATACCAGCCCTAATCCTCACTGAGCACAAGCCCCCAGCTATTGCACACCAGGATATTTCCAGAGCTCTCATCTGCTGGGAATAGACTTCTTGTCTCACACTGACCTCAACTGCTTTGCTCTTTTGTCCAATTCCATTACGTTCTCCGTGAAGTCAGCCAGCAACGTCAGCTAAGACCGTATTTGTTCAGTGCCAGTTTACTGACACAGGCAACTCCAGAAATCCACTCCGTGGCTTCCTTCACTTTGTGACACCCAAAATCTGCCAGACAATGCATGGGAGGCTGGCCACCAAACAGCAGAGATGGAGAAATTAAAGCCCAGGTAAGCACAAAGGTAGTGCACAATGGTAGAAAAGAAGAAATGATTCCGTGCAACTGAAACCCTAAGTATTCGGGAAGAAAATGAGAAAAAAAAATCTGCAATGCATGAACTGGGAAGGCAGAGTGACTCATTCCCAGGGTGATGGAGTAGCATACTGTACATGGGTAAACAGCAAACACTACTTGCCATCTACCATCCAGGCCTTGGCACTGCTTTGTAATGCAACCTCCTACCAGGCACTTCACTTTTCTCCTTTGCTGTTCCTACCCAGCTTTGTGAGGCTGCCTTATTTACATTGCTCATAAACTCTTGCAGGGAGGGCCTATCTCTTACCCTGGCTTTGTATGCAGCTCAGCACAACCAAACTGCACACAGAGGCAGTCTGTGAACAGTAAAATACCATAAAAAATAAAGAGGGGAAGAATATGACTGGCTTAGGAAATACAACAGCAATATCTATCTATAACAAAAAAAAGTTCTGATGGTCAAATGGTAGAACAAACACCACAGCATACACATTTAGAATTAGGTGAAAGAAAAATGAGAACCAGCAGAGTTCTTACAAGGCTAAAAAGAAAACCAAAACAAGGCAGGGGGGCAAAAAATCAAAACAAAGACATTGGTAAAGAAGTAGATTTGCTAAATCAAAAATCATGGACAAATTGTAGAATAGAAATAAGGCTCATGGCTTTCCTTACATTCATTTCATGGTAATGATGCCCTTACACCTCATCTTTTTCAAAGTCTGTCCTTGTCACCTAAGCTTCAGATCACCTCTTTGACCCTCAGGTTGGTAAAAAAAAGAAGGCATGAACTTACCTGACAACCTATCCTGAGAGCAAATGAGAATGTGGGAAAGAGGAGGAAGGAAATAAAATGCACCTATCTCTACCTCAAAATAGCTGACTAGTGCAGAAAGGAAATCACCCACTGAAGGTTAAGAAATAATAAACAACTAATAATTTACTCCCTTGCTAAAAGACCAGGAGAGATGAAGCATAAACGCCTACTTCATCGGCTGTTGCTGGAGCATGGCAGTCCTACTTCATTCCTCAACACACATTGTAAAATCACAATCTACATCTTTGTGGCCATTGGCACAGTTCCTTGTTCAGTTTTAAAACACCAATAATCAACCTTTGTTTGTAGTGTTTTCACATATTTAAAACAAAACCCTTGGGACACAAGAAGTTATCAGCATCAAGAATATCATCATTTCTCTCCCATCCACGAAGTACCTTTGAGCCAAACAAGCTGTGATTTTTAAAAATGCAACTATTTCCAACACAACGGAGAGGGAAGCACATATGATACTGTTACAAGCCAAGGTGAGAGGAATAAAAAGAGTAATGACAACAGAAAATCTAAAGTAAGTCCTGGCAAGGCACACGACGTCAGGCATGAGAAAACCAAAGCCAGTTGGCTGTGACAGTTCTCTATCTATCAACTACTACTTAGCTAACAACCACCCATAAATAACTTCTTTGCTATTGCCTTGGTGATTAACAGGGTGCTGTAGATTTGAAATATTAACCTGAAGGATTTGAACACAGACCAGTTTCCTTGCACAACGTTGGTGCAATTGTGACAGTTCTTCTACAACATTCCCATCAGTGCCTAACAAAGCTGGTGAGGGCCAGTGGACTGGGGGCTGTGCACATGCACTGTTTGAAAGTGTTTTTCTCTCTTACTTGGAAGAATGAAGAAGTTCTTTGCAGCCTTGTCCATGTGTCTGCTAAGTTTTTGTCTCCTGGAAACTTTTGGGCCAAGCACTGTTCCAATCTCTAAAACACTGCAAGCTGGGCCCTGATCTGCCTCTCGTAGCACTGGTCAAACACCACAAACACCTTTTTCAGTCACCTTAGCAGGACTGCAGTCAGCCTCCTTCCCCAACATTGGCAACACAACAGGGAATTCCCCTCCTCCAGAAAGTGCATCCACTTGCCCTGCTCCATTTGTCCTCTTCCCCGGCAGAAAGGTTCAAGAGGAAGGTTTAATGTCGAACCAGCAGGCAGGTTCAGGCACTCGCCTCAGGTAAGGGTCTTGCAAAGTGCTCTGTAATTCTGTGAGTCACATTGGGTTTCGTGTCCAATGCCTTTGAGAACTCCATCTGCTAAAACTTTGGGCACTCAACACTTCCGGATAACCAGAGACTAACATGTCACCTTCTGAAAATGCTTTCCCCTTTTTTTTTCCAAGTTTTTCTCCACTCTTAGACCACACATGCACCATATTTGCTCAAAGCAGCAACAGCTCCCACCTCCAGATTCTGCCCAAAGAGAGAAGGTGTGGATGCCACACAAGTCTATCCCCCAACTCTTGACAATCCAGTACAGGCTTCTGAAAGCTGAGGTCATCATTTGCATGCAGTCATTGCATAAGCAAATAAGGTGTTTAAGGCACCACTCAGAATGGGCTCTGAAGATTAGTTAATGTTTATATAGCCCACTGAAAATTGAAATGACTGCTACATGCTAAGTATTACCATCACCAGGGATCTATTTAAGTCAAAGCAGGGCAGACACTGAAGGAAACAAAACTTATTTTTTCTGTCCAGCACAGTTACTGCCAGACTTATGCATGCTAAAAACACCCAATAACCCATCTAACACAGTAAATTAATGTTTATGCTATTAAGTTTAGACAATCTTAAGCTGAAAGCTTTTCAAACTACAGGAAATTGCATGTTGCACAGGGACAACTGTATACAATTACAGTGATTTCATAAAATGGCAGAGATATAAAGCAGAAACTGAGTAGCCGGCAAGGCTTCTAAATCACACAGATAACAAGTATGTCCTGGTGGGCCAGGAGTCTACATCTTTCTCACAGCTGTTCCTAGAGACAGGAGTTATAGCCATAATCTCTAAAATTCAAGACAACTCAGTGCATTGCACACCTGTATCCGTGAGGCAATGACAGACACGTCATTGGTCAGCATGTACTATTACTGCCATCGTGGAGTCACAGTACATCAGCCAGATTTATTATTAGCCCATCTTGCACCCCCAGCTGACATTCACCGTAAAAGCAACACCAAAAAGGACACGGAAATGTTTGGACCAACCCGTGTGTTTCTACAGGGCGCAAAAGCTCCAAAGACACACCAAGAGCACAAACACGAAATGCAAGGAGTGCGATGCTCCCCCAGGCAGAAAGTTCCCAGCTGCTTTGCTAAAGGCCACAGCAATATGTCTGCTTTATGCTTGTTTTCACAAAGGATTGTTTAACGTACACTTAGTGCAGCTCTGCATTGACACAGTAAACGTCATCTCAATACAGCCCAGGTAAAGCTTTCAGCTCACCAAGTCCTGCTGCACGCTTTGTCAAACATCTGAAGGACTGCAGTGCCTCTGACTCTTTTTTGATGTCTTGCAGGTATAGAGTTGTATTGAAGGCAGTTTTCATGAATGCAAAACCAGGCAGAGGCTTGTCTAAGAGCTATCAGTCCTATTTTCTTACCTTATTCATTGTACCGTTCACAGCACATTTTTATCACCACTTTCCCTTCCAGAAGTGTCATTTCCACACCAAACAAGTGTATATTGTACCATTCAGTTGCATGTGGTAGATTACCAGGTTGTGTATAGCAGCTAAGCAGAACATCGACAGCTGTGTAGCCACATCTCAGCTGATACTAAAAGAAGTCTTGTCGGCAGCTCTGATCTTAAATACACCGAAAAACTTAGCTCCAATTAGGCTGAGGCTGATACGATTTTCTGGAACGAACACTAAATTAATGTAGCTGATAACACCATCTTTGCAAAATATCTTGTGTGGTTTGTCTTGAAAAGTTTACATTTTCAAGATAAAAATGTCCTGACTTAAAAGCGATACGGCCCTGCTGTCCGTGTTCACAAAAAAACAAAGTTTGTATTTCAAGCGGTGTGTTATGCTCCGCTAATATGAAATTGCCACCCTGCATCACTGACATATTAGCCGAGCTCCAAGTGACCTAATTCATTTTTAATATTTCATAGTTTGTTAAAAGCTGTAACGAGAGATCACTAACACGGCTCTGACACTCCCTGTCATGAATCCAAAGATGTAGGGAAAAGGTCATGTACTTACTAACTGGCACCAAACCAAATTCATCACTACAAAATGAGAGAACAGAAATGAAGACTGCATTTCCCATTATGCTTCTCTCTTTGTAAGAGTATCCATCAACTTGCATGACACCAAAAGCAGAATTTATTTATATGCATGTCCCCCAATAAAAGGTCAGAGAGAAGTGAGAAAGAGAAGAAATAAGGATTGGAGCCTTTGTCTAAGCAAGTAGTTCCTTCCCTTTAAAGCATACTCAGCAGCAACAGCCTTTGAAGACCAAAAGGAGAAACAATTCCCAACCACATAAAGAAACGAACAAGTCCCTTATATGGCTAAGAATTGCAATGCCATTTTTTTCCACAGCCAGAAAAATTAGAGCAAGAGGGGAAAATAGAGCAAACTTTAAACAGGCAGCTCTCTAAGCACCAGGGGATTCATGCAGGGACATCATTCCAGCTTTAAGAACAGCCAAACACTTTCTTCTTTAAAGGGAAGGAGGACATTACACCAGGTGAGTCCCTGAAATCTAGAATTTAACTCTCCTGTTGTAACTATGGATACCCAGCTTTAAAAACCTTTTGTAATGTAGCAGTACACCAGGCTCTCTTATCTCATCCTCTGGTGAAACGCCTCCATCTGAAGTTCCCTAATGTCCTTTCATCTCACAAGTCACCCACGCACCACCACAAGGTTTTGCCAGCTCTGGGACTGCACATCCAAAACAGCCCTCTGCCCTATCCACTGCACCTTCAGCCTGCTTTTCACCCTCCCATAACCCTGGCACAAACGTTGCCAGCTTCTCAACCGGGAAGGCAACTAGACTGCATCACATGTTGTTCCAAATAACCGGAGTCTCCCGCAGACGAGACCCAATGGTTGATGCAGTCCTGCCATCTCCCTTCGGCAGGAGGCAGAAAGGTCAGGCTCCTGTGCAGCGTGGTACCGAACTCTGAACACCTCGGCCTGGCTGGTCTCTAAATATAGCTGGGCAGAGGAAGGGCTGTCAAAGTGGGTGGGGAAGGGAGTGGAACAGAAGCCAAATGAGCAATCAGTTGAATACAACAACACCATGTTTGTCCACCAGTAAGACTTTCCCTCTCTACTCTGCCAGGTTGTGCAGCAGACTATCTAAGCACAGCTTCAGGATTAAGTCTATGAATGCAAACTCACAGAATAAAAACAAACTGCTGGTTGATTTATACTTGGGGAGGGGGGAACACAAATCTGTTCAACAATTTATCTTCTTGAATAAATTTGAATCACACAGGAGTGACATCACTTCCATAACATGACAGCACATAAATCATCATCAACCACATGGTACTAACCATAAAACATGTGTCAGGAAGACACCAACAAGGAACAAAATATCAGAGTGCTTTACATTGTAAACATGCAATCTTACGTGTCTTCTGGCTTCTACTATGATCTATATATGTCAGGTGGTTTATTTCATTCATTTGCATCTGAATGAAGTCAATACAATTAACAGAGGAACCCTCACAGAACATCAGTCCAAATAATTTCATCTGCATAAATATACCACAAATGAAGCACTTAAAATGTAAATATTTACTTTCTAATAAACTAGCACATTTGATACTGAAATTAACTTTACAACAAATAAGCAAAGAGGGAATTTATTTCCACCATGGTTGCAAGCAAGCCCAAAATCAAACAAATAAGAAAGAAAGAAGGAAGGAAGAAAAAAAAACAGTCTTTCCATCCAAAAAGCAAGAAAAATAATCTCTTTCTCTTATTTGACAATGTCAGACCTGAAATCTTTCAGCTAATAAAAAACTTCTAGGAGAAGAGATTAGACTTTGCTGTAAACCAACAAAATATAAAAGACAGTATGACTGAGGAATTCAACAGGAGCTTCCAATCTGCAGCTATAGATAGGACAAGCAACCTTTACCTAACTTCTCCGTTTAGAAACACTGTATCCTCAGAAAGGACGGACACAGAAAACTGACTTGTTTCAAATTTCAAAGAGGATGCACAGTATTTTTATCTTAAGAATTACATAACTAAAAGCAAAACCAGCTGATACTTTTTCTTTTTTTTTTTTTTTTTTTTTGGTGGTTAAAACTCACTTAGTCTCTTACAGAAATTGTTAATCTTCATTATAGGCACCGGGCTCCATGTGAGACATCTCTTATGGCAATTAGACTTCCCCCTGTATAAATTGTGTCTCAACTGGCAGAGAGAGAAACAGACAGAAAGACAAAGAATCTGGTTTATGCTGCTCATTCTCTAAAATTATAAATCACAATAAATAATGTTAAATAGAAATTATAGCCACAACAAACACAAAATGCTGTTAAGTATCAGATGAAGTATGTCCTTGGCCCCTTGCACAATGGAGAATTATTTTGATCTACTGTTTTGGTTTTATTTTTTTTTTGTGACTGTTATTTGTTTTTTGTTGTTGTTGTTTTTTTTAACCTGCATATTGGAAAGCTGTCCTGGTTTTGCCATGGTGATCAGTATGTGCTTTGTGGGCCTGATTCTGTCTTGCTGAAGACAACTGAATCTTCTTAATTGATTTTTCAAAGGAAGCGGAACAGGTCCCTCTCACTACAACTTCTATTCAATAATATTATTGTTAATCCTCTGCTTAAAATATTGGTACATCATTCTGCATCAGTAGGCACCATTCTTGGGCTGATACCTGCTTGTTTAGAACAGGTCTCTTTGTAAAACTGTCTACTTCTCACCTTCCCTTTGTTACTCAATCTTGCCCATCTGAGCGGGAAAGCAACTGCAAAACACCAGCACAGGAATACTGGGAGTGTAGACTCTGTCAATGTCTGAGTAAATCACTCTTCTCTGTCTTCCTTCTCTGCCCATCTGCAGTCTTTGGTATGGAACAACTATATCATAAAAGCTCTTATTCACACATGCTTTTGATATTACACTATTTAATCACATACAGCTGTAGCTGATGAGACTACAAAACAAAACACAATTTTAACGCAGCACTGGAAGCAAATTCTTGAGACATATTAACTATTTTCCTCTACATACAATTTCTAGCACTAAAATTCTTTTCTTCAAGAAAAAGAAAAAATTACAACCAGACTATTTTCTTTTTTAAAAAAAGTCTGCTTTTCTTCCTGGGCAGTCCAGAATGGGGTTGTTTGCAAGCAAACTCAGTCCCTGCCTGGAGTATAGACAGTGGAAAATTCACTTCTCACCCCTAAAAAAATAAATAAATAAACTGAATTAGAAAACACTGCTTGCAATTATATGCAAAGGGAATACTATACAGGCTACTCACAGCAAGACCTGAAATGAACACAGACATCCTACCTAAAATGCATCCTTTTTTATTTGTTTTTTAATCCATGGAAGTTTAAGAATCGACAGTCTGATGATTTTTACCTGAATTAAAGTGCAAGCTTACCATCATGCTTTCTTTGAAAGGACTTCATGCATTAGAAACCAAACCAGTTCATTTCTGAACCACTGCATTCTATTTTGAAAGGGCACCTTGCATAAGGCATTCTAAATTATAACTATTAACACACTCACCACAGCAAGATCTTCATAGCCTCATCTGGCAAATGCTTGCAACTTCCATCTTTTGTTACAGAAATAAAATATCTGCTTGCAAAATAAATAGCCATAGAATACCATAATATGTAAGTATCTGAAGTAGTAAAAATTTGAATATTCCTTTTCCACAGGTTTGGTCTGTTTTTTTTTAATTTTTTTTGTTGGCTTGTTCTTTTTTTTTTTCATTTGGTGCTTTCATTTGTGGGTATTTGTGGGTTGGCTAGTTTTTAATTTAAACAGACCTGTATTGAGGCAACATATGAAAGGAAGATCAATCAAGAAATTCAACATCATTTTAATACATATCATCATGTCCCTTAAAACAACAAAAATATTTTTATCCAGGCATGCAAGGATAAATAGAAAGCTAATGAGTTAATATATTCCTGCATTTTTCAGAGGAACACAACCGTTATCTTCCTTATTGTTTAAGCCAATCGGCAAATACAAGAGCTAGATATTAATATTACCATCAAAATCATCACCAGGCTGAAATACTTTTAAATGGCATTTAAATGAATCTGTATTCCTTTTGGGCAGCTCTCTGAGGCATTTAAAACATGCTGTGATATACTGAATCAAACAGGGGCTAAGTGCGAACAAACTTCATTCCTAGAAATGCATTTCTCTATCTGCAAGTGTTTGCCTTTATTTTGGCACGATCACATGGGCTCCAGCTAGACTTTTGAGCTCTGGCAGCGATCCAAGCTGCAGATGGTTGGAAATGCAGCCTGAAATCAGTGTGTGGTTGATGAATTACTCCTTACACCTGACCCCTGCTTCACACCAGGCACCAAACACAATCTGAACACTACCAGCCAGAGAAGCCCTGTCAGGCATCTCCGTATCTGGAACGCTTTCTTCGAGGCCTTCTGTAAGGCCAGATGGCCAAAAGTGGGGAATGCCGCAAACGCGCCAAACAGAAACGGGAGTGACTAAAGACCACGGGATTGGTAGGTAAAAGGTGAAGAGAGGCAAGAGCCTTGCACCAATTCCAAACATGCACTTTCTAAAAGAGAGTGATGGAGCAAGGAGGAAGGTATGCTCATGCCCCACAACTGAAGGAAGTCCCAAATTCCCTCATGCCAAAAGATGCCCTGAAAAATGTCAAAAAGCAGGCATAACACACACCCAAACGTGTGCCCATGAAATCACTACATCAAACTTAAACTCTTCTATGTACACCTGTTTGAACTCCCTAATTGTTTTTCATTCAGCTGGGGCATATATCTGCCATTTCAGGGACAGGCTCATTAAATCCTCTTGTTTGCAGGTCAGTCTGCATCCCTTTCACAGCCACAAAGATGGGGTTTTATTCAGGTAGGTGTTGGGAAATCACACTTCTTCCTTTTGCACGTGTTCACACATGCATCAGGCGTACAGAGATGAAGAGGTACTGTGGGTACTGTAAACACTGCCTCTCGTTTTGGGGTGTTTCTGCCATCTGACTGGGTTACAGAGTCAACACCATGAGAGTTAAACTACCAGACCCAAACCATGACTAACAAGTAGGAAATATCTGGAGAATGCATGAAAGCAAACCACACGGAAATAGCTGCTTAACTGGCATATTTTAACCCCGAGTGCAGGTATAGAGATCATAAACCAAACAATTCCTGTCAACAGGTAACTGGGGCACCTCCTCCTTTCTACCCATGTGATTCAGGTTTCTTCAGTAGACTGTTTGCAAAGAAAGCTGACCCTAGCAAGAGGTCTAATTATAAGCTGCAGAGGACAAAGATAAAACACATCACCTACTAAATCAAGGAGACTCTTACAAATATATTCAGAGTTAATATTTTTTCCCCTTTTTCACATCATTACGTGATATTTCATCATGCTTATTTTTGTTTTCTTCTATGCTAAATGGCAAAGAGGAAAGAATTTGCTTTGGCAAGCAAGAAACAAAAGAAAGAAATTCAGACCATAATGCATGATTTGGCTTCACTAACATTCTACGTGACAATTTGCAACCTACTCCTGTAAACCAGTTGTTTGAGTAGTTACACCATCAGCAAGGGTGCAACTAAGGAATTTCTCTTAACATCTCAAACTAAAATAAAAAGTACTACAGATTCTCATCAGATATACATGAGCTAAACCACCTCCCTGTAATATTTTTTGCAACAAGAACACAAGACTATGCTTCACTTACGACAGTAAACAGAAACACTTACTCTGAAATAAACTCCTAGGAGAATTGGACTCTCCCCCTACTCTCAGCATCTGCCTAAAGAAGTTCCAAAACTGTACGTTCAAACTGAAGTTGTCAGACAGTGTCACACCAAAACAGAAATAAGGTTATGTCTTGCCTCAAACTCAGTGCTTGTCCTTAAGACACATATTAAATTCCTTGCAATTGTCTCATAAGGATTGACACTCTCCCCTTCTTCTCTTTTTTGAATGACAATGGCTTTTCCTAAACCTGAAATTAAAATTTTAGCTTCAGTGGTGGCATTTGATAATGAAGGAGCACAAGTAAATGGAAGGAGTGCATGCTTTGTATTCCACAAAAGGCCACAAAACACTAAAAAGTTAAAGCAATCAGACCAACATATGGAATCCATTTTTTCTATTTATAATCCCATTACCCATATAGCTATTCATTTACACCCTTTCTGCACAACAACATGCTAGCCACGTTAGAAGACACACACACAGACTGTAGGCTGGAATCCTGCGCAGCTCCCTGCTCCCCCGTGAGAGGGACGTGATGTACAGAAATGCGGTACTTCTCAAAGGAGAACCAAGGCAACTTCACCACACAACCAAAGCAAAAGCAGCACTTCACCCAAACACGCTGGGGAGCATGAATTTCCAAACTTTGCCTGTTGAACACGCTGCCACTCTGAATTTCAGAAGCTGTACAGAAGTGCCATAAGAAAGCCTAGAATTTCTTTCTTAATTACAAGTGAATGTGCACCACCCCCCTTCCCCCCCCCAGCATGCATGACTATGAGCATAAAAACACATTCTTTCTGTAGAGCTGAATCCTACCATGCTTGGTACAAAGAGCAGTTTTTGGAAAATAAGAAGCTGAAGTTCTCAGGCTGGCTGGAATCATACAAAGGTTTATTTATACGTGTTGCTCCAATAGGGATGATAAAAGATACAGCTCTCCACCACAAGATTATTTGATTACCCAACTATTAGCTTTAGACATACAACGGATCTAACTGCTTTAAAACGTCCCAGAAGCTGATGGCTAGCTTTAAGGTAACAAAATCCAGATGCTGTCTGTCTGCACTACTTTAAAGTCTTACAGTCTATAGAAGAGCAATACTTGCATCTGTATGTATATATATATATGCACGTGTATGTGTGTTTATTATTTAGAGTTTATGTACACCCTTAACTGTGGGCCAAGGAAAATAAGGAAAAAAAAAAGGCATACAAAATGTATCACCAATTTGAAATTTTACCTGTCCTTACTATAATAGCGCAAGTGTGCCAAGACTGATGCACATGACTTTTCACAGGGTTGATAATTTTATATACTGGCCATAAAAATGCATTTAAGTTATTTTTTAAAGCAAAGGGTTAAAAAAAGTCATGGTACAGAAAAGCTACTTTTCTACTTTAAACTCCAATATAAGGTTAATTTTCTCAAAAAGCTTATTTCACGAAGTCAAAAAAATGAAGAAAAAAAGAAAGAAAGAGGACAACTGGCAAAATGTAAGCTACGTGAGTAAAAGGGATGGAATGTCCAATATTTCTCCTCCAATACTCGAGGCTATTGTTCTTTCAAAAAAACACCATCAATTGTTTCATGTCCTTGGCTTGCCAGGTTTTGAGGAATAGCATCAGCCTGCATCCCCTCAATCCCCCAAACAGTTAAAGCTATAGGCAATATTGCAGTCAAGCTAGTGACGGGCTGCTGCTGCTGCAAAAGCAACATTACACACTAAATGGTCACAAAGGTAAAATGCTACTCGGATTGACCTTGAAAGGAAGGGGGGAAAGAAATGAAAAATTTCATGCCAAAATACAAAATTTAAAAAAAGGATTAATTTATAGCAAAAAAAAAATATCTGCATGATGCAGCAAAAGAAACAGCAGGGCAAAGAAGTGAGAGGTAACCCTGCCATGAATTAGAAGGCTGTAATCATACTGAGTGCTTCTGGTGTCATCACAGCTCCAACCAGCCTGAATCGCAGTTTTTGCAATTAGTTAATTTATATAATGCAGTAGTCGGGCCATAAACGTTAACGGGAAAGTAATTTTTATTAACAAGGAATATAACTTATCCTTTCACAACCGCAGCCAGATCAACGTGCTTCAAACCAAAAGTCTGGAGAAGTCAGCCTCCCTTGTGGCACTTCACCACACACAGTCGCACACAACCAATGTCCCGTGTGTTAAATTTGCCACAGGAGCGCAATGTGTATATGTGCACGCAGCACCATATGCACGTGTGTGTGCCCTGCCTTGGCTTTTCCCTCCTAAAGGATGTTCGTTTATTTACTGAAACTGTTAATCTGTGCCTGTGAGGTCACACTTCACCTTGTGAAGTGTGTATTTTTTCCTTTTTCTTTCCTCCAAATTCAATGTCCTGACGGGGTTTGCAAACTTTCGGTTTAGGGCTTTCTTTTGTTACTGTCCTTTGGTCACACAGGAAATCTTTTCAGAGAGCAGACTATTATACAATGGCATTATAAAAAAAAAAAAGGCTTTAATTAACTAACTCACGGCCAGGTAGCATAGACTTCACTCAGCCTCGCTAGGAGAGGCCGGCCTGCTTTCCAGTCTGCTGGCATTTTAAAAATTATTAAGGAAAGAAGAAAGAAAACGGAAGCGTCCGCGCTTGGATATACTCTCCAAAAGTAGTGTATTCCTAGACCTTTTAAATGCAACAGAGTACAGCCATATCATCCTCAGTATTTAATGAAATATTAAAACCAGTGCAATTCTCTGAAACAAACTCCACCAGATTTACAGACGGTTAGCTCCGAGCTCCACAGCATCTCCTCCTCAGCTGATTAAAAGTTTGAGTTGCCACACACAGCTTTTCTAACAGCAAAATGCTTTTAAGCTGTGAATAAACTGTAGAGATCACTGGAAGACCCACCAAAAGTCTTTTATGTCCGATGCTGTCCAGAGCAATCTTTATCCCATGTCATAACAAGCACACTACCTGCCCGCTGTTACGATAGCGTTAACCGCACTGTTCTCCCCAAACAATAAAAGGAATTAGCCGACGCCAGCAGCCCTTGGGGGAAAAAAAATAAATTAAAAGAAATAAAGAAATAAATGGGAGGGCAGACAGTAACCTTCCTGCCTCTCTGACGCCTGCTTTCTGCCTACCAGCTCCCCTCTGTGTGACAGCAAACCCGAGAAAGAGGCAGAAAAATCGCCAAAGAGAAGAGGCGAGCCCGCAATTCGCGCGGCTCCGCTCTCCATCCCCCGCCAGGCGCCCGGCCCCGCCAGCCCTTACCTTGGTTTGGAGATAGTGGGGGTAGTAGTAGGTGTACTGGGGGTACATTGGCTGCTGGTCCAGGCGTTTGCCCATGTAGCTGGAGTCCTTCTGGCTGCTGCGGGGAACTCGTTGGCAGGGTCTAGTGCCCCAGGGCCTTTCTTCCTCTCACGCCGCTATTCCTGACAGCGCGGGCGACAGAGGAGGCTGCCGAGACTTCCTCGCCGTCTACCGCGCGCTACTTCCAGCGCAGCCAAAAACGCGCCCGCACGAACATATACGTGTGTGTCTGTGTGTGTGTGTGTGCGCGCGAAGGGGTGTGTGCGGTGTGGGTGCGTGGGTGGGTGGAAGCCCCGTGCCCGGGTGCCCGCGGCGGAGCAGCCCGCCTCCCCCGCTGGCAGCAGCGTGCCTCCGGCGCTGCCCGCTGCCCGGCTCGGGAGGGAACCGTCCTGCGAGAGGAGCCGGGAAGACACAGTGCAACTCCAAATCTCCGCAGAGCCGCTCGCTCGCTTGCTCTCCTCGTCCTCTCCTCGGCTCGCCCCGCTCTCGAGCCCTCCCCTCTCGCTTCCCCACCCACCCCCCTTCCAACCAAATA
>WAAE01000319.1:54871-117368 GCA_013400495.1 Nicator chloris
GCCTCCGCGCCCCCGCCCGCTCCGCGCCCGCGCCGGACCGGGCAGCTCCGGAAAGCGGCCGTGGGACTCGGGAAATCGTAACGGCGCGGGGCGGGGGACGAGGGAGACCAGCCCCAAAGCGCGGGGTTATATTTATTATTTTAATTTAGAAGATTTTTTTTTTTTTAACCAACGGGAGGGGGAAGGTCACGGAGCTTGGTCGCCGAGCAGGGAAGTCTTCGTCGTCCTCCCCCTTCAGAAAACTACTCCGCACCGTCATCCGGCACTACGCGGCGAGGCGACCCCGGGCCAGACATATTAAATACATACTTTGTTAGACCGCTTATATAAGACTTGGTTTATTTAAAGTTGGAACAAAATGGAGGAAGAGGGTAAAGAGGAAATTCGGCCGGCCTGACGTGCGGGTGCCTTCCCCCAGACGTGTGAAAATACCATGGTGCCACAAAAGTTCCCCGCGGCCGCGTTTTCCCCGGCTGGGCTCCCCCGCACGCAGCAGCTGCCGCCGCCCGGGCCCAGGTGAGGGCCAGGTGTGGCCCCCGCGTCCGGCCGAGAGCCCCACACCTGCACAGATCCCAGGCGTGCAGGACCCGTGTCAGCACCGCCATCCCAAATATTTATCCTCCGAAAGACTCGAAGGAAGAGTCTGTCTTACAAGAGGGCTATAAATTATCAGGAAAAAAAGTGCGTGAATGACAAAATGTTTCCTCCTGCACACAAATCCTAGCGTTTCTCCTTTTTTATAATAACTTATTTCTTTAACAGGTCATCAGATTCCTGGGCCTTTCTAGAGTGGTTTTGCCTATTTATAAATTTTTGGGGAAAAAAAATGTGGGGCGGCATTTTCTTTTTGTTTTTATTTAAATCATCCATAGTATGGCAGCAGGATTGTCAGCTGCTGTATTATCAACCAAATTGCTTCCAAAAAAAAAAAAAAGGAATTATAAAAAGAATTTCTTTAAAGGGACACTTCTCAAGGCTGGTAGAGCTAAAATTAGACTTGCCAGCTGTGTTTTGGTTTGTGGGCACGTGCTTGCACATGACAGGAACATGGAAATATCACGCTTTACTCTGGCAGTTTGCTGTTCTTGTAAGCAGAGGGTTTTGTTATGGATTCCCATAAATGCCCCATAGCCAGTCCAAAAGGGCAGTGTGGGAAGCCATACACATGCTCAAAATGCTGCCTATACACTGTGCTTTCCTCACCAGGCGTTCATATTCATTGGTACTTGGGTACCAGCCCTCTGCCATACAGTGGGAACACCATGCCATGATCGAGCAGGTATTTGTCTCCTGTGGCAGGAGAAAAACTTTTGCAAAACGAGTGCTCTGTTCCCAGAGCACTGTACAGGCATTCACAGGTTCTTTCACACCTGGATGAACCCTGTGGAGCACTACCATTGCCGCAGTTTCCAACAGATACAGAAGAAAAGCGTGGCTGGGTAAACTATTGAGAATTTTCATTCCCTATCGTTAGTATTATCGTTCCAAGCCGGCCAGCACCATGTGGTCCCTCTTCTGAGGGTCCCTCTTTTTCATTCATCTTCTCTTCTGAGAAGTGACTTTAGAAAAGAGGTAGGAATGGAAGGAGAAGCCTGCAGTCCCCGCCTGCCAGCCCCACGGTCTGTATCACTGCTCAGCTTTAAATGCGCTGCCTCTCACTGTAGTGCGTGATAATCTTGCTTACACTTTCTTCTCATCCTGCCCGGCTTTCCCTGAGGGTGAAATAGACTGTTTGAGGGTTGGGATCTGCAGAAGTGAATAGTGATTACTTGACGGTACGTGATACTTTGAGCCGAGACAACTTTCAGATTGTTCTTTCAACTGCCAGAATTAAGTTGTTGCGCTTCTCTCCTCACCTTCTCAATTTTCCCTCAGGATATTAATGCAGTTTTTCTTGCTAAGCGGTTTGCTTGTAGACGTGGATGTAACCAGATTTGGGAGAAGAAAGAACCTATGTGTACAGGGTGAAATAAAAGATAAATACTAAAGGAAGTAGCAAACTCTGAATTCTGACCAAGAAAGATGCATGAACATGCAAGGTTTTCCATGGTCATTATTTTAAATCCAGGAAGGGCTGCTTTGACTACGTCATCTCACTACTGTAAGTATTTCAAATCATGCCATAAAATTTCAACCCAAGATTTCCACACAATTCCCCATCAGGTGCACGGGCTAGTAGCTCCAGCAGTTCTAGCAACTGAGAAAGATGGGAAGCTACAGGAGAAGTGGGACTATTATCTGAGTGGGGAACAGCTCCACCTTTCATCTGCTCTCTCTCAGCAAAAATCTTCAATATGCAGATGCTTTGCATTTCCCTTTTCACCTGTAATCCTGACCAGGTGCTGAGCAGCCTCTGCTTTTTGCTCTGAGTGCTCAGCATCTCGCATGATTGAGCCTTCAGAGATGCAAGACAGAGTGGAGGCAGCAAAAATAGGAATTCAATATAAAAGAGTGGGGGGCCAAGGGGAGAAGACAGGAGGCAATATAGCGTAGCAAAAATGCAAATGAACAGCCACAAAAGCAGATTTAGATAGCATACAGCCTCTGAACAAATGCTAGTGCTGGAAAATGGAAAATTTCCATTTGCAAAATACAGACATCAAAAAGATCATCTGTGACTTGGGAGCAAACTGTTTAAATAGAATCCCCTTCATTTTCTGGCCTGTGCATTTGAATAACTGAATCCACTTGCAAACTGAAATAGCAGTTTGCCTACCGAGTGTTAAGTATAAATGTTCCTCAAAAGAAAAGACAAGCTGTTCGATCCCAGTGAGCAACAGTGAGCAAACTTCACAACTTTTTTTTTTTCTTCCTATGGGAGGGCTCATTATCAAGCCCCAGCCAGTCCCAGCCTCGGGAACCCAGGGAGCAAGCCAGATTCCAGTGCATCTGCAAAGGCACTGCTGCCACTGGTGCCACTGACCTGAGGGCAGATTCAAGAGCCAGGTGAGCAGTAAGGATCTCTTCAATGGAACGTTTAGAATTGAAATGAAATGAAATGACATGAATGGGAACGCATCATCTGTAAGCTTGACAGCCAAATACATTCAAAGACAGGCACCAAAGACAGGCACCAGCAACAACCAAAGCTGTGGGTAGGAAATCTGGAGTTAACCAACAGAAGGGGAAAAAAAGGGAAAAAAAATAAAAAAGCAAAAAGAAAAGATTAAAAAAAGAAAAGAGACTCATTCTCCTGGCAGCCTGAAGTACAGAAAAATTTCATATGTTTCGATGCATTTTTACTTGTCATAAAATGCAGATTTCTTCATTCACAAAAACTGAGTTAAAAGAAAAAAGCAGATACGTGGTAGAAAATTCAAGGGCTTTTATTGGATAAAATACAATTCTATGTACACTTTTTTTTTTTTTTAAATAAGCTTACCTATCCTATTTAAACCTTTAAAGTCATAAGTAGCAGAGTCAGGGAGCAATTAAAACATTTTCTAGCTCCTTGCTCTTGAAAAGCAGCAATACGTATTCTAGAAGATTTAACCTCTGGCAAAATTATGTCAAGACTAGAGAAATAGAGATAGCACCACCTAAAGCAATATAATAGGGTAAAGGATAAAAAAAAAAAGAACAATTATATTTGGTTTACGTTTTTTACCATCTCTCTACTTTTGTTCTCTCTATTTACTCGTTAAAGCTATTACAAAGGAGACCATAGTAATGCTTGACAGCTTGTTTACAATGGATTACAAGAAGAGCACTGATTTTGTTTTTAGATCTGTCAGCTCCTTCAGTCCAGCTGCCTTAAAACTATATTGATGAGCACAGAATTTTACTATTTAATGGATCATTTATCAAGATGATTTACCTAAGGAGAGCTAACCAAGTTTCTAAGAAGGGACGTATCTTGGTGCAACCTTCAGTAAAGCATGTGATAGCCATGGAGAAGGTGAAAAGACACAGAAGATCCAAACACTTAGCTTAACAGTGACAGCATTAAGTGTCTGGGATTGAGAGAACCTCTCCTAGTTGGGGGATGCCACTGTTTTCAGGTGCTTTCCTTTCATAAGAGACCAAACACCACTGGAAGTGGCTTTACCCACACACACACATACCCCCCTTCCTTGCCCCCATGAAAAAACCCAGCAGGTTTGCTCTCCAACCTTCAGCACTAACCATCACAACAGCACAAAGTCCAGAATTAGGCAGAACTACAGATGGCCTAAAGAAATCTGAAAGAGTCAATGGATAAGATTTTGGACAACAGCAAAGAATTGCCATCTATCATCATACTTCATTGTTTTTCACTTTATTATCTTCTGTCTTTACATTATGGCTCAGGGGTTTCCATTAGTCTTCTTGTACCTAAACACCCAGTCCTAAAGGAAATCTTTGGACAGCAGCAGAGTGAAAAATTTTAGATGAAAAGTGAACAACAATGAACGTTCACTAAATTGTTTGTGTTTTCCACCTGATATAATCCCTTACAAGCACAAGCCAGTGAAGCTAGCAGTCAGTTATAAGACAGACTGAAATTATGCACTAATGTCTTCTGTCTGCAGATGTTAATGGATGCAACCAAAGTAAATAATACTTAGTCTTTTGTCTACAGTCTGTTTACTACACATCTCTGAACACTTTGCAAGAGTTAATTCATCCTGCAGTGTGGAAGAGGATAAAGTAACATGACCAGCCAATGGCAACGCCCCAGTTGTGACAAAGAATGGGGGGTTCCTCTCTCCCTACAAACCCTCATTGCATGGTCAAAGCCACAGCAAATAAGACCAATGGGGCAAAAGATGGGTACTTTCAGTTCTGGAAGGGATTCATGTGGAGAGGAAGCAGTGCAATGGCAGTGAGTGCAATGTGAAGAAATGGGAGAGAGAGACACTGGCTGTAGCATATCATAGGATCACACATCAATAGTTTAGGGATTTCAGAAAATGCCAGGATTGTGCACAGGTTAGAAGACACGCCTTTCAAAGGTGGCATTTTCTATAGCAACTCCACATCACGAGTTAGTAAATATTGCATCTGGTCTTGAGTCTAAACTCTTAGGATAAAAAAAAGCAAACAAACTCCCAAATACCAGGAGGACTAGCCAAGGCCATTTCTCTCTTGAAGCATATTAACTTAATACTACCAGCATTAGATGTGGTATGGTTCCAGAGGGAGAAAATTCTTCACCTCCCACCTTCCTCCCTCCAAAGTCCTGCTTACTAGTCACTTTCCCCCACCCCTTGTTTACTTAAAATTAGATTGTAATCAGGGAACATGAATTTTTTTCTCTTCAGGAAGTTTATTTCTGAAGGTAATGGGGAGACGTAAATATGCTGCTTGTTTACTGAGGCTCATAAACATATACGAACACAGGCAATTAATTGTCACTGAAAGAGTTCCTGCAAACATGGAAAATCCTAGCTTTTTAGGGCATGTTTGACTAAAAGTTCACCCATCATGTACTGAATTACTTAGTGAGATATTAATTTTGTGCTCCAGCTGAGGGTAATCACAGAACAAACGCATTATTCAAGTTACTCTGTGAAATTACAGCAAGGGTAAGCTTAAGAACAAAGGCCAGCAGGAGTTGAGCCTCTCGACTTGATAGGAATTATCTTTTCCTCTAATTGAAGTGAGGACTGTTTTGTTTTTTACTTTCCTTCCTCTTGCTAGATTTCCAACGACACTGTTTGGCAGAAGGTCTCCTTGCAAGGGGATTTTGTTCTTTAAGCCCACGAGCAGGGGCTCATCTGCCTGGGAAAGTTTACTGATGTAATTGCACCAGCATCCTCGACAGCCAGAGTTATACCCACGTAATGCCTCATATGGGCATTCTTCCCTGGGAGTGATTATGCTGGTAAATGCCCCTATTTACACAAACCCAGACTTCTGGGTCCTGTTTTTCTGCTGGTGCTGCCACTGACCTACACCATGACCTTGGACAAACCACTTCTCCTGCTCCCTGCTGTCTGTCTCTGTCTCATGAGTGTCAACTGGAACTCTTTATGGTGAGAACAATCTCTGTGTTTTTACAGTACCACAGGGGAACCTCAATTTTGGTTGGGCACCAAAACAACACAGCAGAAATCTGTAATAATGTATGTAAACAGACAGCTGCTATTAGAGAATTCACTGGCTGTGGCTTTTTTTTTTTTTTTTTTTAAATGAGAAGTTAACAATAGGCAAAAATGGAGGGTCATTTCAGGCGACATTCCATCGCTATCAAATATAATAGATTCTGCTTGCTCCATACTTATATCCTCCCCAGCATGCCAAGACACATTTCTTTTTGTCTCTTTCATATCTTGCAGGCTTCTTTGCCCACTAAGTAACACTTTATCTAATGCTGGCTGTAAATAAGGCCTGAAGGAGCCTTTGATGATAATTTCTAATTCATCTCCTAATAGACCCCCTTCTAAAACATGGTAAAATTATGGCACTACCCTTGCAATTTTCTCCAAAATTTCATTCAAAAGTGTTTGTAAAAATATTTTTTCATTGCAACTGGAAATTCTATGGTTTTGATGGAATCTCAAAACATTACCTCATTTTTAGTTTAGTTCAAATTTGATTTTTTTATTTTAATTTTTCCATAAAAAATCTGCCTTGACCCAACTGCAGTAAATATTTTCCTACTTAGTCCCCCTGAAAAAGGAAAAATCAAAGCCTGAAAAAAAGTCTCTAACATATTTTCAAAAATATCTTAAGCAAAAACTCTCTTTTATCTCCATACATGCAGAAAAATATCATTTAGGAAATATACGAATGAAATCCCCCTATTTAAATCAGTCTCTAGGGAAATGTGTTCATCAGTTGTTTGTTTTTAACTGAAATTCATGACTGGGAAAAGCAATCTGCACTTTAGCTTGTGCCAGTAAGCCCTACAGTAATTCTGAGTCTATTCAGTCTGAAGTATTTTATAAATAAAGAAAAATCACAGGTTGGGAGGAACTGTAATCTTCAGCCATAACAAAATGCTATTCTTTTCCTTCTCACCTAAACACAACTGGGAACTGAAGTGGAAAGCACATAAAAAGACGTACTAGGACTGCTAGTGCCTTCTTATCAACATGTAAAGCTTCCCTGAAAGCATTACAAGAAAAATTATAAGTGTCCACTAAATATGGAATCAAAAGATTGTGTGTAACGATTCCCAACAGAGGGGGAAATTCCGGCTCTCAAATTCTGTCTCACCAAGATAGGGAGAGAATGCATAGCAAATGGAGGAGTGGAGTACTGGGACCTGGGTAAAAAGTTCCATGGGCAGGTAAGCTGCAGACTTGAACCAATTCTCCCTTTTTCAAATCAGTTCACTCTTTTATAGGAATAATGACTTTTTTTTTGTAATGGACAGCTTCCATTTACCACAGAACCAATGCAGCCTGCCGTGCAAAATCAAACCTTATGTCACACTAGATTACTGTCCATCATAACCAAAGAAAATGTATTGAACTGAATATATTTGGTTCAGGAAACCTGTATTTTGTCAGCTGCAGTATAGCTCATTGTCCACTAAACAGTACCCATTCTGAACAGAGCACACTGTAGAAGAGTTTTACCTCCTAATCCTGTACTTGTACACTTGGCAGAAAAAAAGGGAGGGTAATACCTGACATCTAACAAAAACAGGGTTAGGACTGACACTTTCCTGTACCAGAAAAATTCTTTGGGTAAGAGATCATTTATATCCTGAAACAGACAAATGCTAATTATAGCTCAAATCTTCCCTCTTTTTCCTCTACAATTTCTTTTTTCTTTTGCTTCCTCCCTTCCTTTGCGCATCTTTTCTTCAGTCTTGTTCATCAAATATTTTTTGCCTTCAAAAAAATCTCATCAAATCTCTACATTCTCCTTCATCTGAAAGTTATCTGGCTTGAGAATAATTTTCCTGCCTTCTTTTATGTATTCCAGCTGGAGTTTTTAATAAAGCACAAGGACTCAAGGCTACTGTATTTTTATTAGGAGATGGCGGAAACTTTATAGTGATTTCTCTTCACATTCAGAAAATGTTCATCCCTATTGTTCTAGCCTATTTACTGCTCCCAACATCCTATTCCCAAATAATTTTTACCCTTTAATCCTTCATCTGTTTTGTTTCCTTTTTATTTTTGTCCCCCCTGCCTAACTGCCTGTCTTGCCAGCACAAGCGCTTGCTTTTTCTCAAATTTTCTCTTCATTACTTTTTTCTGTTGCCCCCATTCCTTAGCCACAGATGCTTTAGGCTCCACTTTCTTACTTATGTTGCAGTTCTTTGAATGTAGAACAAAAATATTCACGGGGGGAAAAAGATGCCACTGCACTGTTCTTTTTACCTTGGAAATCCCTCCTACTAGATGGGAAGAGAGAGCACAGTGTGCCGTAAACATCTAAATTCACGTCAGCCGAGGTGCCTTGGCAGGGTTGTGGACAGAGTTAAAATGAAGTAGAAGGTGAGAATATTAAGTTCATTAACAGAGGAAGAATTGGGTCTCACAAACCGAGGATCCAATCAATCTCACCTCTTACTGACTTCTTTTCAATAAAGGGCTTTAAAGACATTTCTGCTAAGTACAGATGTACACGGGTTCCCTTCTCCTCACAACTGCAAGTTGTACACCCCCGACATCACCATGCTTGTCTTTTCAGGATCCTGTGGCAACACAACATGTATCAGCTTAAAACCTTAAGAGCAATCTTTGCCAAAGAATTCTCACCTCATACAGCAGGGTAAGAATTACAAGCAGCAACCACTGAAAGTGAGTAGGAGTTATATATTAATCTCTTGATATAGTTTTTCAGATTAAATACTGACACAAATTTAGCTTGCAGATAATTTGCACTTTAGCCATTTGGTACATTCCCACCAAGCAAAGGTAGATGTTTCTGTACTGTGAAGAGCTTGTAGGAGAAAAAACCCAAACAATAACTTTATTTCATTCAATTGGGAAATTCTATTTTAGCAATAGATATTTCTTTGTGCTAGTCAATTACTTGAATGTTTTATCAGAAGGGCCAGGAATGTTCTGTCACTATGGGGCCTGACATTTCCCATGCTCTCAGACATTCATTGGGGTGAAACACTGGTTTGTCAGATCTCTAGCACCGCAGCCGAATATTTCCATCCTGCAGAGCACATCCTCCCTTCAAGTTCATGGTGAGAAATTTCAGCCAAACCATTTGTCCTTTTCCTGTTTCATGAGAAAGATACAATTTTTTTACCTGTGTTGGAATAAAATGATGCCAAATGAAGGCAAAAATAGCCAAGCTCATCCAGCTGCTTCTCCTTGGGCAGTGGCTGGAAGGAGCCTGAAGGACGGCAAGGTTCCTTAGAACATGTGGAAGAGGGACCAGAAATTTGCCCAAATGGGTGAATTCTGCTAGGGATTTACCTTCTGCCTTTCGTGTGAAAACTTTCTAGGTTTGGCCACTTGAGAAACACTTGAAAAGGCACACTCCCTGCATCCTCAGCATACATCTCCCTGGAGTCCCTGTACCTGCTTCCCTCCCAGCTTCCATAGACCTCCGCAGACAGACACGGAATGGCACCTTCCTCCCGGGAACAGGAGCTGTACAGAGCAGGAGGCAGGGATGACAGGCATGGCAGGAGTGCTGGCACGTAACTCAGGCAGTACTGTGAGGTATTGCACTATCTCTGCTGGGCTCTTGGGGTGCTGCCCAACACTCACTGAGATGAGGAGGTGTGGAGGAGGGAGCACAAAAGGAGACTGAGGAGTAGAAGAAGGATTTGCCTTGGTTACAGGGGGAGTGAAGACAATGCATCAAGGCACCGGTGTTGTAAAAGGACCCCAGGGTGAGTAAGCATTGCAGTCTCAGGTGGAGAAGAATGAAATTGGGATCTCAAAATACCTGTGGAAAATGGGACCTGAGATTAAGAATCAACTAAAATTGAGAATGAAAAAGCAGTAGTGATAGCAGCCAGGTAGTTAAGATGATCCAAATTGATTAGGGAGGCTAGGTAGGACATGGGAGGAGCCAAAATGGGTGAGAACAGAAGGGCATAGAGACATACAAGGAAAAAAAGGAGGACAGCCCTTTTCCCTCTGCATCTTGGCTGTAACCCCCAAATTCCTGACATTGTCCACTCCTCCGTTGCCAACAAAAATCATCTACACCCAACTGCAAAGTGATCCAGCCCCTTCTAGCACCGGTCCACACAGACTATTAAAACTTAATGCTGCCAGACTCTCCGTGTCTCTGTGATAAATAGAAAGATTTCAACCTTGCTGACAATCCATTTGTCAATATGCCATGGGATGGCATTTTCAGGCCCCTTTATTTTTTAAAGCTAAAACCTTTTTCACACGTAAATTAAATTAAAAGAACAAGTGGGAAAATTCCATATGATCCCACATTTAAGGTTAATGAGTAATGGGATAATTATAACAAATAATGAAATGATAACGAGTGTTCACAGAGAAGCCCATTTTAACTGCGTAGACAACCATCACTCTGTAATTTTATACCTTTTGAACACTTGACTTTGCAACCTTAATGCTTTTTTAACATTATTTTTGCCTGTGTAATGATATAGAACAATCTCCAGACACCATCTGCGGTCTTCATATTTCCTTGATACCTTTCAAACAAATTTTTATACTGAATATGAGAAGAGGCAAGTGATTGTCTCACGGAGCAACAGCCCAGTAGGGATAGTGAGGGATTTGGTTGTTGCCTCTCTGCACGTTCATAATTCCTATCTCAACAGCTTGGACCATGCTACAAACTCTTAGGCTTGGTTCATCTCTTTTAAAGCCTCTGTTTTTACAACAGTTTTGTAAAAATTTTCTGATTCTGGGGTTTGCTTCTCCCATTGTTCTAACAGTGGAAGCCAAGTTAACAAGGTTTCGGGACACAATTAAATACTTTATTCAGTTAGGGTTGTGGCTGAGAGCAAGGCATCAACCATTTCCTTCATTCCTTTCCATCTGACACTGCACCGATTTACCTTAGTTTTATGTGCTGTCCTTCACTGCTGGATTCCTGCTTAGACACGGTACTAGGCACATTTTTTAATTGGAAAGAGGCATTGCATGCTTACAGACTATCATCATATTTCAAGTTTACTGCTAGGAAAAGCCAATATTAATAAGGGCTGTTTTGCATTTCTTCAGGCGTTACATATTTTAGCTGCAAATGTCAGCTTTTAGCAAGCTCTTAGCTCTTCTTTCCAAAGTATTGTAATAATAATAATAATAATAATAATAATAATAATAATAATGGCAATAAATGCCCCATAAGACTGTCCCAAATCCTTGTCACTCAAGCAACTCTGGGTCACCTTAAAGCCACTGCAAGTCCCTGAACATCTGCATTATTCAGACTAGAATCCTAATGTGTACCATATAGCAACCGCCACTACACTACCTGCATGCTTATATGCAGGTGGTTCTCTTGGCAGCTGAGATTTCTGTTTGCAATAAAAGAAAAAAAAAACCTGTTTGTAGTAAAGAGCAGACACTTTGGGGGGCCAGCTAAGTGAGCTGACTACCTGTGGAGCACACATTCTCATTTCCAGCCGCATGACCCTGAAGCAGTCATTGCAGTCTGAGTGGAAGAGGGGAGTTAACACTAAATAATATTAGATAAGAGTCAATCTCCAGTCAGCACTCTTCAAACAGCAAAAGAAACATGTCTTAGGTGTAAAGTGAGAGATCAAGTAGGAGGTAACAGTAGTGAAGAATGATAGGGCAAATGAAAGACCCTCTCTGCATGCTTCTCTGAATTGGTCTTTTCTATTATAAAGTTCTTGGCTATAAGAGAAAGGTGATGGATCCTGTGCTCTCACTGTCACGGCAAATCATTCACTTGTTTTTCAGCATCACAAAGAGCAGGATATGAACTTCACTATTTATTTTATGCAATAATTTCATTGCCTTCTTACATGCAGGAAACACAGCAACACCTAATTCAAGAACTAGTCCTGTAACAGCACTAACCAGCAAGACAAAAAAAAAAAAAAAGAAAAAAACAAGCAGGTGATGTATGGATACTTAGTTGTATAACTCCTACAAGGATGAATGAAAACAGTTCCTCTGATTTCCAACATGCTGCATTGAAAAGGACCATCTCTGAACTGAAATGATGGATGGCTCCCTATATACAAGCACTTACACACACACGTAACCCATGATCCAAGTAGGCTGGTAGATGACAGGGGACCACAGCACACTTGGTCCCACAGGACTGTCTGGAAGCAGCTGGACCCGGTTCAGCAGAACTCCCTCTTAAACATCACAATTATTTCCTGAACCAGCTATTAAAACCCATTTCCAGCAGCAGACTTTGCAAGCTGCACACCCTGCCGCTCACTCCAGCTCCCCTAGGAGCCCTACAGCGCCTGTGGCTCTGCTTGTGTGTGCCTCTGGAATAGCTTCAGTGCTCAGTCCCCAACTCTGGCCTCCTCCTTAGAGCTGGTGGTTGTTGCACGTCTGCCAGCACGAATACCAGCACCTTTTGGCCGGGGAAGAGGTGTCATACCGAGCCTGGGATTTCTGGAATAAGATACCAGGATTTCGACATCAGCCTGATGAAGCTTCTAAGTTTCCACCTTAGTCACTTTATATAACACAACAGAAAGTACATTAAAAGACAAATTGCAAAGTGAAGAGCTAAAATTCCTGGAGCACGGGAGTTAAGACTGCTCATTCCACCTTAACTACATCCCTGAGTCTCTTCATTAGAAAGGAATCTGCAGAATTGCATCTGATTCTAATGGGAGGCCCCTTGCCTTGTTCCCGGTGTTAAATGGGCGCTGCTAGCCGTACGACAAAATATTTCATATTTTATTTTCTCATCACTTTTTAATGCCATACCATATTTCCTGTACAGCATTCAAGTTCTGCTCTGAAGACAGAATTATTAATGTTTGCATAGACTCTCAAGAAGGTTTTTTTTCACTATAGTGACAGTGTGCTTTGTAACACATGTAAATTTATCTTCCTAATGCCTGAGGAGATGGAGAACTGTGTTCATCTCCGGTTAACAGGTAGGCAACAGAGGCACACACAAAATTAACCAAAAAGTCAGTGCTGGATTTTAGTGCACATTTTAAGGAAGGGCCTACATTTTCAGAATACTGTGTATCATATGGCACAGTTCTGCTCAAAGCTCAAGCTTCTGGCAGTCATCAGCCACAAACAGAGTGACTAGTAGCAACAAAACCTTCCTGTCCTCTCCCATGGGATCAGCCCACCAACCTGCAGCAGCAAGCCTGATGTATATCCTGGCAGCAGAGAGACCTTGGCAGGCAGGTGCTGCTCCAAGCCCCAGACCCGCATGCTAATCTCAATCTTCTTGCTCAGTAAACTTCATCCTACTCTTACAGCAACTGAAAAGAAAGATTCCTAATGGGAAAGGATGGGAAATCGTAACAATAAGTAGCTCCATCAATCCTTTTCTATATATAAAATTAATGATACAGAATTGTAAAATTATCAGAGAATGAAGCAATAATTTTATGGAATAGAGAGTTAAAATAGACTCCAAAGGATTAACATCCACAGTAGATTATCCCCTCCATACTAAATTGGGTAATGGATTTCTCTGAATAGGATATTTCTTTATAGCAGAAGCATGAGATATTCTTCTTAAAAAGATCTGTAATATCTTACTTTACATATGCCTTGTGTTTTCTTTTGCTACTTCCTTCATTTAGAAGGAATCTTGACTGATGACACAAGTGCATATTCTTGTTGAGATATCTTAATATGGTGGGAGGGAACACACAAGCCACACATGATCTTCCGTGGAAGGAAAGAGCAGAGGTCCCTGCATGAAGATCTCTGGTCACTAATGGAGAATGGTAAGACACAAATAGGCAAAAATAGCAGAGTGGTTAAGATACTGGACTAAACTTGGAAGATATCTTCTGGTTCCTGGCTCTGCTGCAGGCATCCTGTGTGTCCTTGGATAAATGTCTCTTGTGAGGCTAATTTCATTTATGTGCTCATGTACATAGTAATGAGCCTCATAAACAGCCTATAAATATAATCACTTGAAATAATTTTTAAGGTACAATCTCTCATACTCAGTGAGGGATTTCATATTCTCTTGGGAAATGAAAAAGTGTTTTCTAGGCTAAAGGCTGGTTTGGAGCCATCTCTATTTCAGTGGCATCTGTGTGCACATTTAGATTTGGCACACGCAGACAATTATGATAAAAAAAATTGTATTATTTGCACTATTTCTCAGTTTCTTTCTCAGACTAGGATTGCTCCTATTTATAGGAACTCTGTAGGAAGCAAGGAGAGACACATGTATGTATGATGGTATCTTTGAAATATGTGCTGGCTCCATGTTGTTTTTGTTGAAAATTCTTGGAAACATCCTGTAAAAATCTGTGTGCATGCACAACAGTTGTGATTATCCCCACAGACCGCACTGTAAATCACAGAATCATTCTTACATCTGGAAGTTACACATCTCCCCACACACAATATGCTTAGCTACACAATTCACATGTAAATTTCTACAGGAAGGGTGGTCCAAGAGCAAAGGCAGATCTGCTGAACCAAATCTGCTAAACCAAACCAAGCGTGATATTTCACCATTTGTCATGCAAGGTACTCCTTTGCTGTTTTGTGGTGCTCTGGCAGCCTCTGTTACAGACATCCAGAAAGGCCAGGTAAAAAAATGCTGCTCACAGCAGGTCTGCATCAGGTGGGCAGCAAATGCAATACACCACGGACCCTGGGACTAGTCAGCAAACACAAACTGTGCCAAGGTTAGACCACCATAGTGCTTGCAGTTTTGTTTGTGGATCCTTATTCAGCAAGTTCCTTTTCAAGAATTATCTCCTCCAACATGTATCTTTGCAGTTGTTGACCCTCTGTGGCTTAGATGGAGCATAAGGTATCAGGAAAAAGTAAATTATGAAAGTAAAGTTTTTTAAGTCTATGTCTATCATCTGCACCTACTGCCTGTGACTTTGTAAAAATACAACTACCTATTTTCCCAGGTAGGTGTGCCTTACTTGGGGTGGGTCATTATAGAAATCTCTTTTTTCTTATTTTCTTTTTTTTTTTTTAATTTAACTTAATATACAGTAATACAGTAAAAAAGCTATGCATATGCAGTGATTTCTCTATGGATCATTTATGGGCAAAACAGAGTCCAAGTTTCAAAATTCACCCCATCAGGAATATGTTTACCATAAACCAAAGAGTTTAATATTGTGAAAGTATAATGGAAGATAATCTTGATGATATGCCAGGAACTAGTGTTCATTAGTAATCTGTAAAGTAGCTACTGTTGCCCTTAAATCTCTATAGCATTCCTTGCATTGTGTTACTGTTTTCATATAACTAGAAATGCCAATACCTTAATGAATCAAACTCTTACAAAATAGCCTAAGATTGTTAGAATACCAAAAAAATTTGCAATTCCTAATATAAAGGGAGCAGGCAATCAGACAAAGTCAAGGACACAAGCAAAAGAGACCTGCTGTCTCCAAATAAAAAACATTGAGGTGCAATGCAGCTAAAAAAACCTGTGACTGCAGGTTCTACGAGAGCTGATAATTCAAATGTGATTACCTACATATAATATATAAAAGCAAGTGCATAACTACTGTGATGGTTTGATAGTTTAAGGGGGTTTTAAATAATTTTTTTCCTGGATGGGAGTCATCGTGTATTACAGTTACCACCTAAGTGAATTCAAGTTCATTTAAGGGCAAAGGTATGTTTCTGGAACTACTCCTGCTGTCTGATCTGTCAAAGAATTAACAGCCTTAGCAGTTAGGAACAGAAGCCTTACCAAGCAGGATCCTTTTCTAAGGGGAAGGAAAGAAGACATGAAATTAAGAACCAGGGCCTCTCAGGAACAGCCTGAGCTATTTGTTAAATGCCTCGGCACTGAGGTGTCCCAGTAACAATAAGGCTGTGGCAAATCAAGAGCCTTGACACCCAAGAACTTGTGAATTCTGGCAAGTAAGTTATGTCTGGGGAGATGAAGTGAAGAAAGTGAGGATGTACTAATTGTCACATTGCAATATCATAACATTATGAATAACATTTATAATGCCATCGGATACCTTCCAAAAGATTCCTGATACAGCAAAAAACTGGCCCTAATATTGGCTCATATTTTATTAAAGCTCAACAGTAAACTGTATGTAACAATTACTCAATAACAGGTTGTATAGAAGGCTTCAATACTTTCTTGTTTGTATCCTTTTGGCTTTTTTTTTTCTCTTTTTTTCTTTTTTGTCATATAATGACAAGGACATTGCTCATGTTCACTGAAATACCTCCAACTCTACAAGCTGTGATCAGTAACACATTTACCAGTATCTCACGCTGCTCTTATATTGCTGTTTTGTATTTTTCAGGGAAATACATTCAAGACACATGCACAGAGTAAATCCAAAATGAGCCTTAAATAATCTTGTTCAGGGCAACAGAGAATAATGAGTGTGTCCTCAATGAGGGGCATAATTACAACAAGCTGTCAAAGGAAACTTTAAGAAGGTTTGGGGGCAGGGGGAATTAAAAGCTATTTACCTCTATCAAAGCAGAATGAATAAGGGTAATGAGTAATAACCCTGAGAAAATGACAACAAAGGGGAACAGTCTCAGCACCATGAGTGGGAAATTAATCAAGTTCCTCTTTTGTTAACAGGTGTTACACAATAAATTCCCTGTGTTCCACCCTGAAAAAGCATCCTTAATACCAGAAAAGAAAAAGTTCTAAGAAGTAAACAAACAAAAAAAAATTACTACCTTGTCCTTACAATACATCACTGGCAAATGTAATCCAGTAAAAGAAATAACAAAGCTCACTGTTCCATGGCATTTGCATTTAAAATTATGGGGGAAATCCAGTGTCCTAAATTATCAAGCAGGCAATGGATTCATGACTAGGAGATCCATTTGGATAACACCAAATGACTTGCAGGAAGCACAAGGTAACAACTAACAAAGCCCCAGTGTGCCTACTGGAGATAGGCAAGCTTGGATATCTTGATTACATCCAGCACACCTCAGTCCCTTAAGCCAGTGAATACTTCGTTCAAGTCAGAGCAGCACAATGCAGTTGTGTAAACAGAGGACTGAAAATCAGGAAATCCTTAGTTCTAAAATGGGATCCAACTGTGCCCCTTTTTCCTGTCCACAAAAAAGTTAATGAAGCAGCCTAAGCCACCCGCCCTCTCCTCCCTCCTGGACAGAAATAGGAGTGTGTAACTGCCACTCACTGAAGCGCTGGGGAAATTAACAGGGATGGATTGAATAAGTTCACATCTTTAACATATTCTGAGGAAGCAAAAGGCTCCATAAGAATTAAATATTATTGAAATACTGAGTAGATCTTTGCAAGGGGAAATTACTACATTTCCTTTCCTTATGTATTGATTACTCATTAATGCAGCAAAACCGAGAAAGATCAGATTTGACAGTTCTCAAGGAATGGTTTTCACTCTCACATATGCTCTTGATTTGACACTACAAATAAAAATGTTATTCAGTAGACCTCAATCATCTTCAAAAACTACTCGTGAGGGCCACAATTTTTAGACTTTCTGTGCAAATTATCTTCTCTAATATCCATTCCAGCTTATTCTTACATACTTACATGTACTCGAAAAATAACATGCACAGGTTGCTACTGCTGCTTCTTGTAAAAGTATTTGAGGTTTAGATGCTTATTAATTTCAGAGATTTTTAAATATTCTTTGCACCTTCAGATTTGTCTAAGCTTCTAAAAATTCTATTTTTATTTATTGAAATAAATATTAAAAACACCTGACAAACAAAGGCTATTTCTAAGGAAAAAAAAAAAACCAACCCCAACCAAACAAAAAAAAAAACAATCCCAAGAGTATTAAATGTTCTGTATGTAAAAGCTAATGGAATCCCCAAGAGATCTGTGTATTTGAGTGGAAATCTATGGAAAATGCAGATGAAGATATTAGATCATGGAGCTTTAAAAAAGTTCAGGAAGCAGAAACACAAGAGGGACAATGGCAAGGTCATTGTGTCCTTTATATCAAATGACATATTTACAAATTTCAGTACATTAAAGTTAAAAAAAAATTCAACCAACACCCAAAAAAAAGGAAGAGAAAAAAAAAAACCTACATAAACAAAAAACCCCAACCAGCCAACCAACCCAAATATAAACCAATACCAAAACCAAACAACACACCACCACCTTTTCTTCACTTTTTGCACTTAGGCAACTGACACACTGTGTTGAGGGATGTGGGTAGATGAATGGCAGTAGGTAATATAAACGAGACTGAATAGGAGGGCAGCATTTGGAAAAGACCCTCTAGAAAGAAACGAGCCAGGTAGAGAAAACATGAGTACCTTCCTGCAGAATACAAGGCACTAAATTGCATTTGAGTTTTTCTCTTCTTTCAGAAGCTATTTGAAAATAAAAAAATGTTCTTCAAGCAAGCATAAAAGGACAATGATCCTGTACAGGAAATCTTAGTGTCAAGGTCCAAAATGAAAGAAAGAGTTCTAGAAGGCACAAAGTCCAATTCACTTGCCAGCCAGGCACTTTCCTCCTCCATCTGTCATGGAGAATCTCCCAAAAACTTGCACAGCTTTTTTATTATGCAGTTTTGCTTCAAGGTGAATAAATACAATTAAAAGCAATGGTATATAAATGTGGGAGTCATGGGCCTTGGATAAGTCAGTGAACCTTGCAGCTTATTTAGCCCTTAAGTGACATTTCACATGAACATATACAAGCTTTAGATCACATATTAAATTGTTTTGTTCAGAATAAGACAAGAAAGTTGATCCAATCACACTAAATCCTAAAGAACCAATTTACGTCTGGAAGCACACAAAAAGAAATCTCCTTTACCCAAACTACATGCTTAGAATGTATTTCAAACTTCCTGTGTGTCATTGGCCATGCTGAGCAGACAGGCCTATGATTTCTAATCTAATCAACCTCAGAGTGACTGTGAAACCAACAGCTGTGTCTGAGCAGTCGGAAAAATAGATACAGAACAAAGGGGAAGACCAACCCATCAGGGCTTCTCCCTCAAGTGCATAAACTCAGCTTCAGTGGAAAGTATAAATATTTCATTCACTATTTTGTACTGTATTTCTCTTGGGATTTGTGCTCCAACTACTTTCTTTTAAAGGTGCATTAATGTCTTCTTTTAACAGCATCCTTCTAAACTTTTCCCCTTGCTTAATGGGCCTGAAGGGATTAAACCCTTAGCAGAAAAGTGCATCTGTTGTACATAACATCACAGTATTAGACTATCATAATACCAACTCATTTATTTTCATTTTGTGGAAGTATAACTTCCCTTGAGAATGATGCTACAGGGTATATTTCCTTCCTAATGCTTCCTTTCATGTATTGTGTGATATTAAGGAGAAACACTTAGACATCAGAAGCCCAAGGCCCACTTTTTGCCTTGCATTTTGAGGCCACATTATGCCAGAAAGACACCTAGGCTGGCCAGCAAAGAGCTCCAGAAATTCTGCCTGTCTCAGAGAATATGTATTGTACGTTCTTTGTGCTTGTCACAGCTCTGGGCACTGAACAGACAGAACTGACTTCAATTTGCTTTTGATTTAGCTGACCTCCTTCCTGGGCATCAATTCAAGAAAACTGAGCTTAAGATTTCAGTGAGGTCAGCTGTGGTCTAACTGCTCAAACACACACCATGGTAGTCAACATCAGCTCAAACACACACCATGGTAGTCAACATCAGCCCAAACAATGGTGCCATTTGTCTTGTACTGGGCAAGGCTTTGTCTACACAGTTACAGCTTCCTTAGTCCTTTGGCTTCGCATTAAATGGGATTCCCTGCAAGTGCATCATAGTCTCCATCAAGACCAAGTCTCCAAAACAGCCTTGAAAGCAAGAAATTAGAGGGACTACAGGTAAAAGCTGGTAACTACTCTCAGTTACTTTGGTAACTTAGCTTTGGTAGACTTGGTAAAGTTTATAGTTCACCTGAATAGAGAGATGTTACTTCATCTGTAAACTAACTTCACTTTAATCCAGAGAAAAGAACTCATGTGTATTTTGTGCCAGAATGAAATGTAAGATGGACATTTGCCTACTAGGGCAAGAGAGGAAGGACAGTCTTAGGTAAAATTTTCCAGGGGCAGTTTTGAAGAAACCATTTTTCGAACTGAATGGAGAAGGATGTTCCTAGCTAACATGATAGTGGCCAGGAAGAAATATGGAGCCAATGTTTAATGGTTCAAATGGAGATGCTGGCAAGGAGCTGTCTTGGAAAGAGACAGATCTGCAGAGGTTTTGACTCAGTATTAATCTATGTTGAACTGAAAACCGTAAGTGCTGGAAAGGGAAAAGATACAAAATCTTCCTGTTTCTTCATGCTAGCTTTTTTGCAGGATCCTACACTCCTCCAGGTTTAAAGGCAGTCATCTGTCTTACCTTAAGAGGAAATTAAGACGTCTGATAAATAACAAAGGCAGAGGATGAAAGAGTCACTCAGTCAGAAAGTAGATTATGCAGCCTGCAGTATGCTTGCAATGTGACAAACTTCCTCCAGAACACAAGTGTGTTAATCAATAGTTAGGATCTGTCTAAATGTGTAACAAGCTTCACCTTTTAAGAACTCATATTATCTGAGAGGGGGGTTAATGAACATTAGCACAAAACAGAACCATGGTTGCAAAATCCTAAAATGACAGGGAAGGGAAAATAACACCAACTTGGAATCATTGCAGGCTTAGCCGCTGAATGATGCTGAGAAGGGCACAGTCCCTGTTGACTGAAACTAGAGATGAATTCAAGCCACACGAATTCCAGCTCAATTTCAGACTTGCCATTATTTTTGCAACCCTGCACAAACCAGCAATCTTCTGTGACTGGACTGCCCTTGCTGTCCTTCTTCTCAGTGCAAACAGTGGAACAGTCTGCTCTACCTGATGCACAGAATTATCAAGGAAGAAAAGGGTGCTTCTTATCCCTTTGCATGACTTTCCTGTTTACTGCAAAGCTTCCCCTATTAGCTGGAAGATGTAAATGCATTTGACTTCCATATTGCATCAATGTATGGCTGCATAATCTTTCAGTCTGGTCAGCCTTCCCAGTTGTCTTTCATCTTCCCTGCATAGCATCTGTTTTTCAAAGACAACAGATTCTCTGCTGTTGTCCTGGGACAGCGCTGGGACATCTTCCCTGAGGAAGACATTTTGTTGCTGTTTTGCTTTGTGTAAATTGGCAGCGACATCTTCTGATATTTTTGCTAAACCTTTGGGGCCGTTTTTTCCTTTGTAAGGTGTCTGACTAAAGTGTCAGCTGTGTTTTCACACTGGACAGCCAACACATACTGTTTTGTTGCTGCGTTCTTGACGCTGAACTATGTAAAAACCAATGCACAGTGTTAAAGGCAGAGTGTGATAGAACTGTATTATTAGCCACAGCCTCTGAATGTTTATTTTCATGTCTGTTTATCTCAGAGTATGGATAGAATACCTTAGTCAGGGTGGCAACTGTTCCTAGATTCTCTTTTCCATATCACTGTCACATGTACAGCAAAAATACACAGCCCTATTATGAGATTTTGTGGTGGGTTTTACTTTACCCTCAGCTGATAGTTCTCATTTATTTCTTGACATCATAGTGTACCTAATGTGGAAACTCCTGAGACTAAGAACTTTACTAGGACATAAAAATTGACTATTTTTGGTTCTTCCTCCATTGCGGAGAAATGTTCAATTAGAAATCCCCCAAAGACACCAAATCTTTAATGTTTGGCATCTTGGCACTTTTAGAAAATTAACCCATTTTGAATTGTCTCATGTTAAGCATCGAGGATCAAATTTGTGTATCAAACTATGGATACATTTCTCTCTCTCTCTCAAATTCCTTTTACAACCATAGAGCTATCCACACTTCTAATAAATCTGAGATGGACCCAAGACTATATTGATCTTCAGATACTGGCTGTGTATATTAATCTCCACTATTTTTCTCAGAGTGTATTTCACTCATTGACAAGGTAATTGGACAACTGGGCAGGTATAATTCTACAACCACAACTGTTTCCACAGAAAGCCCCTTTCTGATTGCATTTTAAGTTACTTTTCCCCAAGTCTCTCTCATTGATAAATGCTGACATTTTAGCAGCAATGGAGGATTAAGTGAATCACGTAGAAAAGGAATATATGAAATTACCAGGCCCTTGTAATGGCTGGCCAGAAAGGTTATAAAAGCAATAAGCACCTGAGTCAGGTAAAAGGTTTGAATATGTGTGTAATATGGGAATATTTACAGAAGTACTCTGTTCTATTCAAATCTGAAATAAACACCACCATTCAGGTTGCGTTTCAACTTGTCAGACTGATCAAAACAGAAGAAGTGCATGTGAACTGAAAATTAAGAAGGAAAAAAATAAAAGTTCCATCAGGCAGTAAAATGTAGTTACTCTTTCAAGTGAGGAAATAATGACTCTGCATGTGTGCTGTCCTGTGGGATGAAGGCCACAGCTTCTGTGAAACACAGGCAAAGGTAAGACTGGAAGTTAGATTTGTTTTCTTATCCCTTAAGATGGCACATAACAGCTATCACAAGGATTTCTAACAGGAAACAAAGGCTGAAAACTCTCCAAAGAGTTCAAGGTAGCACAGAAGCTAAACTTGAAAAGACTGCATCAATATTGGGTCAGTCAGACTAGCATCCCTCTCACTGCAGGCACAGTGTTAGCCCAATTTCCTTCTCACCAAAAGCCAGAAATCACCAGGTGGTGATGTATGCCATGCTTCGACAGGAAGATCATTTCATTATACTGCTGGGGTCAAATTCTGAACTCAGATGTATTAGTATAGAGCTACTCCATCAAAATCAGAAGAGCTGTTTCAAATTATTAAGTAAAAGAGAAATTCCAAAGTCCACCTAGATATAAGGAGACCATTATTTTATTTTTTGCGCGTGTACGCAGCTATTTTAAGAGGCCAAGTATGACCTTATATTTAAGGAGACCTCAACATGCTTAGATCCCATAAAAGAAACTTGGCCTTCCTACATCCTCCTCTCTTCTCCTATCAGATCCTTGTCTGATTTCCCAGCTCATGATCGTGGCTCTTCAAACCCTCTCCCTCCCAACCCACTTGTAAGCACTGAGATAGCAGGAGCTGAAGTCTGAAATGAAATCCTACAAGCCTGCCTCATGCAAGGCGAGGTCAGATGCTGAGCAGCCACATCTTGCTAAATTCCCGCTGGCTGCCTTGCAGAGCGGCAGGAAAGTGCAAACCAGCTGACTGACAGTGACTGGCTCCTGCCTCATGCATAGAGGGCTCAAATTTAAGGGCCTTTTTTAAGGGAAAAAGGTTTCCTTGGAAAAAGGATTCTCTTTAACACTAAATAATACAGCAGAACTGAGGACTCTTTTGATATTTAAAACCTTTAGCTTCCATTTTGGAGAAGCTGCATGACGTAAATCCTCACCTCCCCCTTCCACAGTTTAAACCAAGAAATTCACAGCAATGCGATGACACAGAAACCTGATGAACACAGTTTCCATCTTTCCTCCTAGGTAGATGCTAAAGTAACCAGTTTTCAGAGGGAGTATTTAATGTTCCTCAACTACTCCCATTGCTCTTGTCCCTAAGAAATTTCATAAAGAAGACTTTGCTCAGAAATGGTCATTTAAATGGACCACCAAGAGAAATGCAGTTTTCATCTTTCCTGAAGACAGTAATTGATTTTATTTAATCACAAATTTCACGCAAACTATATTTCTTTATAGTCAACCTTCTAACCACTCTCCAAACAATCTCTTTAAAAAAAAAATCCTTTATTTGCCATACCTAAGGATTATACTAAACCTTGAAGTGATTTTACAGCAGACAGCCACTAGCCAAAAAATAAAATCATTGGAAACTTCAGAAGCTATAGAAATTCATTGTTTCTTTTAGCTGATTATAAGCTTATAGCTAAGATTATACAAAACAAACTTTAATAATTGCTAAAGAGCAATGAGTATAAATTCAAGCTGTGTTTCACAGAAAAAAAAATTAAACCATCTATAAATAGCATCTCAAAATGCACTAGCTACACTGTGCTAAAAATAAATTATCCTGCTATTATTCTAGTGAAATATTTTATTCAATCTCCTAAATTGCAATCCAAGGCTCTGGGATTCACCCCTAACCAGTAAAGCTGGTTAGAGAGAGAGCAGAGACAGCACACAACTACACAGTTACTAAAAGAAATCCTACATTCTGCTTGTGAAAAAGGACAAAAATAGTTCTCTGTGCTGTGTGAAAACGCATCCTCTGGTCATTTTAACAGCAGTCAGACCACTGCAAGACATCAAAAATACCTAATTTCCAATTCAGGCAACAGGTTTAAACCCGCCAAAATATTAATTGTTTTTTCTCAGCAAGCATAAATAAGCATTGCTAGAAGACAGCAAATAGACCAGAAGCACGGGAAATTAGAAAAATCTTCAGGCCATTAACAGTTACCAAATACTGTGATATACATGTAATTGGGACAAGGAAGTCAGACACTGCCAAAGGCTGAAAACTGTTTTACTGTAAATGCCACTCCATATTGTCACTATTAACAGCCTGACCTGAGCCTCTGGCCTGGCCTGAGCCTATCTCCTGCACATCCACAGGCAGGGCCAGGAACTTCTCTGCACAGCACCTGGATTGGGTTGTTATGGTTGAATTGACCTTGCTTGCTCCTGAAGCCTCAGGATGTCCAGGAATGCAGATTTCAGACTGTGAAAAGAGCGCTGAACAGTGAATGTTTTGGAACTGATGGAAATACAGAACTTGCCAGTGTCCAGGAAGGAAAGATTATTATCTGCCAGGGAGCAAAATGATGATCAGAATAAAAGGCCTGTTTTGAAAAATTGATTTAACCAAAATTAGTCCCATATAAAGTAACTATAATCTATAACTAATAGAAAAGTTGAGTATTATTTATTTTATATATAATTCTAATTTTGAAATTATGAATTCTTTTCCCTACAATTTGATCTTTAAAAATAGTTTTCACTTACATGTCCACCAGCATGGACAGTTGTCTGTCTCACAAAATACTGCATTGTTCCAAAAAGAAAGAGAAGGAAGATAACAGATATACTGGGAAATGTTTATTTAATGTGACAGAGCTCTTCATATTTTGACAACTCAGTCAGGGGTTCTGATGACATAATCAAAATTACACCTATCAGCCACCTCTAGGGGCTGTTCTAACTCTTTGTTCAAAAACTGAGGACTTTGATATATTTCAATTTTATTCAGAAAATAACAAGGGAATAAACAGGTTTGGTTTTTTTTTAAATATATCAAATTCTGCTTTCTTTTTTTTTTTTAACGATGTCTTTGCAGATTTCAAGCTATTTATTAACACCCATGAAGGGGGTTGTACGTAACCCCAAGAGTTATTGATGACTAATGAAATACTTCTCTGGGAAAATACAGAAATATTTTCAGTTCAAGTGTTTGTTCAGATGAGAGGTTTCAAGTCGGTTGGCAGCACTTCAGTAAAACCTCAGAAAGCACTTGAGCCCTTCTACCATCTTAGCTACTCAGTCGTTAACCCTTCAGCCCACACGTATCTTGACTTCTGTTTCAGGGCCACTGATGGGTATTACAGATTTTAGTCCTTGGGGCAGTGTCCCTTCTACTTCAAATGCTCCAGGAAAACCACAGGCAAGGGAATATTGTCATTTCCACCAGAAACCACAGTAGTCTCTCTTTGTAAGGATATCCTCGCTCTCACATGCAACAATTAAGATTTCTTTCTCATTTTGCACCACTGAGTCAACTCGGACTTGGAATTCTAATCTTGGTCCCCACTAATTGTGCATTAAATTGTCGAAAATAAATTTTCCTCAGACTGGAATTGCCAGTTTCCAGGAACTGCCTAAGGGAGGAGTTCTCCCTAAAAACCAACATTTTTTCCCTATTTTTACCCTAGAACTGCTGTGATTCCTCCAGAAACATTGATAGTTTAAAAAGAAATGACGCTTCTGTCTCAGAAAGCACATCAGCTGCAAGCTCTTGGAGGCTGGGAGAGCAGCAGAGTCCGACCCTGCAAGTTTGCCTTGCTCCTTACCATGTCTTAAGACAACAGTATTGTCGCTGGTGAGAAGAAATAACTGGGTAACAGAGATCTTAGCTTTGCTCATTTTACATTCCTGTGTCACAAGTTGCCTTTAACCTCAACAAACACCTTGCATGGCTTCTTTGCATTACTCCTCTTGTCCTGCCTGCGTGCTGCTTTTACTGCCACCCATCCTTGCCTTGTGGCCTGCATCACGTCTTTTGCTCTTTTCTGCTCCAGCCCAGCAAGGGCCCTGGGGCCCCTGGCTCTGAATTTATGAAAACAAACCACAACAGCAGCCTCAGGGTAATTTCTCACCAGATAAGGAGGCTATCTGTAAGGTAATATTTTGAGATATAGCCACAATCTTCTTTACAGACTTCAAACTTTTGGCGAGAACTGGGGAGTCCAAGCACAGGGGATGAAAGACAAAGCCACCACATCAGCAAAGGAGTTGTTCCTGTCCCTTCACTGGCAGAAACTCCCAATGCTGCCCAGATTACCCAAACCAAATCCACACTCATTCAGCTCTGCACTTTGAAGAACATAGTGGGTAAATGCCTCAAAATGGAAAGAAAAAGTCTGAAGCATAAACTGGCAGACCCATACCCCTTGGATGAAAGTGAAGGGTAGATAAAATGTTAATGTACAAATTTGGGGGGTTATATTGGAGACCACTATTTTAAAAGCTGATTAAAACTGTTGCTCTGTCATGGCATTACTAGTGAACAGCAGGCAAAACTGAAGTTACTGGTTTTTTTGAACTCTCCTTCACAAAATAAAATTTCTTCACTTTTTTTTTTTTCCCTATGTCTGTTAGAAATTCAGGAAGATAATTTGCTGGTTTTAGGATGGTAAACCAGAAACATTTGGAAATACCTTAAATTTCCCATGGCATCAGATTCTCGGGGCTATTTCCTTTACATGTTTACCTAGATTTGAAACTACAATTGTGCCTGTGGGTGGCTTATGTAGCTCTCTCAGTTTGCTGCTTATTTACAGCAAATAGAGCTTAAATAGAAAGGGCTTCTCCTTCTGCACCCTGAAATTAATCCTGATAGGTGACTACAGCTCATTATAAGTAGTTTAAAAAACAAAATCAAACAAAAACCCCCAGCACCCTCCCAAGCACAGCACCTCCTTCTTGTATGGCAGGATGTCCACATATGCAGGGAAAGGTGTCTCTTCAGTGAATGAAGAGAATATGACTGGAATGAACTGTCATATTAATGGAAAATGGAAATTTGCTGTTTAAATCTGCGGGTGATTTCTACATCATCTGAAACATTACAAATTGCATTTCTCATTATGAGGAAAAACAAAATCACCTGGGAAATTAGTTTTACTTCTCACCTTCTTTGTGTTAAAAGCAGAATGTAAAAGTCTGAATTGAAAAACAGGAATAATTGACAGACTATTTCCCCAGCAAAGGGTTATTATGGGAACACATAAAACTGGACAAGTATTCTAAATTCATCCTATTAAAAAAAAAGGAAAAAAAACTTTTTTGTTTGTTTTATGCAGGTATAAAATAAAAATCTTTCTCTCCTACAGACTTGAAAAGACACTCTAAAATGTTCTGTTAAGATCTCACTTATCATCAGTGCTGAATTCAAATGAGTTTCAAACATAGTGAACTATCACTTTGCAACATATTACTTACCTAGGATTACTTTAATTTTCATCCAGTGCTACTAAAAATTCAGCTCTCCTCCTCTGCCACATCGTTGTGTACATAATGAACTTTATGATTTCTTACAGGCACAATCTATTGCTTTTGGTTTGACTTTCAAGGAAGTTTTCCCCTAGTAATTTTTCAGCAAATGAAGAAAGTCTAAATAAAAGAACTTCCCTGATGAGATTTGGCATCTTACTTTACTACAAGACAGGATACTTGGGTTTTTAAAAGATTAATGTTTTGACTAGCTCATTGCACAGCATACGCTTAAGGAGCACTCACCCTCGTGTCACCTCTAATGTGTCCAACATCAGTCTTTTGGAATTAAAGAACAAGCAAACAAAGAAATAAAACAAAAACCCTGTGTACCTTCTTGCAGTCATAGATCAAACTTGTGGAGGCTTCCACAGGTCTGTGGAAAAAATACTTCACTGACCAGGTCAGATTTCATTTGATTTTGGACTTTGTACTTTGACTTTCAAAGCGAGAGATCAAAGATGCTGGGGGAAAAATATCCCAAATGCCCCAGGGTGATCCATGTGAGGAGCCACTCTCATCTCTACCTCAGGCAACCATCTCTATGCACATGGATTTAATGCTGTCTTACAACTGACAATAGTTTCAAAACATCAGGAAGGCCAAAGGCAAGTATTACTGCACCGTTCTGCTTAGGGGGTAAAATCCTACAGAAGAAAAGGGGTGAGTAATATCTTCTGGTCCTTTTAGCAAGGTGGTGGGTAAGAAGAAACACGAGTGCCAATCCCAGTAATGCTCCTCATCTAATTTCATTCCACCTTAGTTCTCCTAAACTGTAAAGGAAATGTAGCCCATTGAAATACTGAGGTTAACTGCTAATACTTGTAGGATGCTACGGAATCCTTTTGTGAATTAGCCTGAAAAATACCATAAACCAAAGTGCAGGGGAACATTACATTTCCTGGGCCTACAGCCTAGGCTTCTTTCAACAGCCTGTGTTGCCTCAAAGGGGACAAAAGCAATTTTCAAACAAAAACAGTGGTGAACATTTATCTTCAGCAACTATCAAAATAATTTGTAAAAATTACCAAAAAAACCCACAACAAACCCCAAAAACTGTTAAAGTAAGCAAAAGAAAACAGCAAAGGTATTTCCATGAGACAGAGCTACGTGCTGAGAGAAAAGTTAAGGGATGAATTCCAGCTTTGCACAGCTCTGTAAGTGGGTGGTTGTATTAAATGTGCTTTTTTCCAGCATTTTTAAGCATTCTGAACACTTCTAACAAAATAGTTAGACATAAGAACTATCCACAATTGACAAAACAAATGTAAGCAACAGCAACCATACAAGCAATTATGTAAAACGTGTCTAGGGAATTTCCTTCCATCAACTGAGAAAACAACACTGAAGAAAACCATATGGGGATGGAGTATAGCATGAAAATATTTTAACTGTTTCATCAATAGGAAAGCATGAGGATTTTTCTTAGATGCCATTTCTTAGAGACTATGCATTTGTCTTCTTTACCAGTTGCAGGAGTACTGTTGTTTTTACACTCATGTAATTTAGGAGCAGATACAGACGTGAAAGGCGAATTTTCGAACCACATTGAGAAATATTCCAAACATTACTACTTGTGCGTTCTGGAAGTGATGCAGCAGCATACTATCAAGGCAGCTTCTAAAAATGAATGTGTGACTACCTCAATGCCCACCCATTCCGAAAGTTAGTTTACCATCATGCAGTACTGCAGAAAAATTATTGTTATGTTACAATTTTATATAGACTTTATTTCATAAAACATTACCAAGCAGAAGAATTTTTTTCTCCAAACTTTTAGATTTAGACTGACTTATAATAAAAGTGAATCATTTGTCGGATTTCATTTAGTGGCATTTGGAGTCCTTTAGGATTTACCAAAATATTCAGTGATGTTAATGTCTGCAGTAATTAATCTCAGGAAGGCTCTTTGTTGTTCTTGAGGTTTGGGGGTTTTTTTGTCTCCTTGACTTCATTTGCTTTTACTACTTTACATCTCTCTCCCCTTCGATACACAAAATCCAATGCAAGCAAAGTGACTAGCCAAAAATAAGTTCATTTGCAGGGGTACACCCCCATTTGCAGGTTCTGCTCTTTGGATTTTTCATGCTTTGCTGAGCACTTCATTTGGGTTGGCAGACTCGGTGAGTCATATGGTGGCAATTCTCATTTTCTGCAGCATCTGAAATGTCCACTCATGGCATCACTGACAGCTAAAATTAGATATTTGGCAAAGCAGTCCTAGGAACTAAGGGCTTGATCAAGTTGCCTAATTATAGCTGCCTAGTGCCATTTGAGATGCCCTGGAGTACCCCCAGCAACCACGGAGACCTGGCAGGTATCACACAAAACCTACAGGAGACCTGTGGTCCTCCAGAGCGGGAGCTGTAGGCAAGGAAGGATAACCCCACGACATTCCAAAGGGCACAGGACCTTTTGTTTAGACTCATTTAGGAACTGAACACCCTGTGCTTGCCACTGGGATATTGAAGAGATCAATTCTCCTGTCTTAGCTTGTTCTTGCATCACATTCCATCTCTTTGTAGGAGGGTGCATGAACTCTCAGTGTTGCTCTGTGCCTGCTCTCTGGCACAGAGCACAAGGACTGAAAAATATGAAAATAGGTCAGAGCAAGCGTTAATTTTGGTGGGGTGAAAAGGTTGGTAGAGAACCTCTTCCAGGGAATTGAAGGGAGAGCTTGCATAGTTCCTCCGTATTCACCTCATCACTCTTCACTCAGAGGAAAAAAAAGAGAACTGCTTAAGCAAATGTTCGTGTTAGTTCCTATTGTGTCATGGGTTTTCCTTGGAGGTGTCCAAAGCAGAATCCAGTCTTGCTTAATTTGTGAAATTTGACGTGATTTCAGACTGGGGTTGATAAGGTTTGTGTTTAGGGAGTCTTGATGGCATCTCTAAAGATTGTAATTCTTCATCCACCTCTCTTTTCTGACAAGATCGTGTAAAAGTAGAATAAAAAATTGCTTTATTCTTCTTTTCTACATTAAGCTGAAAATGGCTTTCTTGAGATTATGCATTTGCACTGGACTCAAGAAAACAGACCCCTGCAGAGCATGAAATGACACTGGGGAATATATTTTCCTTGACATACTGGGCATTTTTCATCTGTCTGAGGCAGCTCTCCACCATTCCCTCCCCTTTTTATTTTTAACATAGTTATGCAGTACCTCATATCAGCACTCATTCTTATATTCTCCTTAAAAAGAAAATGAGCACCAACAGTACAGTGGGACAAATAATGCTTATCGTAATAAAAACATTATGGTCTCAAGGAACTAAGCACTATTTGAAAAATGGTATAAAAAATACAATGCTCATGTAGTTTCCCAGTGCCTAAAATTTCAAATTTACTCATAAAGGTGTAAAATATTTCCTAGAAACCTGCTGAAATTACATGAAATCTAATAGTTTGATGCCCAAGGCAGGGCTAATAAACCTTCCCTGCTTTAGCCCAACAATTCAACTGCCTGAATAAATAATACTCAACAACTACCACAGCTCAAGTGTCTCCTGAATATTAGATCCTTTTCTCCAACAAAAGAAATCTCATCGAGGCAAATATTGATTCTGACTGGCATATATTTCTGTTCAGATCAGCAATTTCCTTTTTTTTTTTTCAATCTGAATCAATGTACATTGGTCTTACACTGTTCTGAGAGGGAAACTGCTTCTAAACCCCTCTGCTTTCTGCATTAACTCAATCTGTTGAGCTGCACAATAGATTGGTTAAGACGATTATTTGTGATATGACTGAAGTTACTTGCTCACCATCATTATCAAATAGTGCATTCAGAGCACGAGCTAGAAGTAGCATGCTTAAAGAGTGCCTAAATGGAACAAATGCTGAAAAGTAATGTGTAGTTAATGAACAAGGGTATTCACTGAAGTACTTCTCAGTCAGAAACGGAGATAAAAAGCTTGCTGTTGAGTAAAGATCATTTAAGATCTTTCAGGACCCAGTGTAGATTGGTGGTGGCATGAGAGCCATGCCAGGAGTTCCTGGTAGTCAGAGACTTCTGTGGGGTGAATTGCCCCCACATGGCACGGCCTCGCAAGGCCTAAATGCCACCTTGCTCTTGCTTCCATAGAGAAGCCCAGAGGTTGTGGAGTCTCCATCCCTGGAGATATTCCAGAACTGTCTGGACACAATCCTGTGCCATATGCTCTGGCATGGCCCTGCTCAAGCAGGGAGCTTGGACCACCACTGTGGTCCCTTCCAACCTGACCCATTCTGTGATTCCCTGAAGTCTGGGAAGCACAGTACTAAGGCACAGGCTGAATGGATACATCCAGACGTGTTTTGTTTGAGTTGATTTGGTCTCATTTTAGTGTCTAAAAGTATTAGTGCCCAAATATTTGAACCATTATATTTTCTTTATAACTGTTAGTCATGTTTTTATGAAAACAGGGTCCAAGAAAATACCTTCAGCTTGACTGAAAAGCACATCACAGATGTATCTCATCTTGATTTTAAACCAAGGGAACTTTGTTTCAATATTAGAAAATTATAAAGCATAGAAATATATTGATACTCTATTTAATAAATATCCAGCATTTAGCAGTCCTAAATAGTTTAAAGTAATTCTAGATAGAAGGGATAAGATCTGGAGAATTTTAAAATATATGTGCCTGTTAGGCAAGATTTTGAACAAATTTTAACAAATTACGTTTGTATTAAGTAGATCATGTATTAACTTATTTATGTCTTATGCTTTAGCTGGGGTCTTAAATCTGTCATAATGCTACAGAGAAGAAAAATTTTTTAAGATGGATAGAGATGGGACAGTTAGGAGAGAAAATGAAAAGTTTATGAACTGATCTCATATTCCTACACTGAAAGAAAAAAAAAATACAGACGACTTATTAAACCCCGTGGCACCTTGATGCAACTATCACTTGAGCAGCATCTGGCAGTGTCAGGTAGAGTTTCTTGAAGACTCAGATCTTTTGGCTTCTAAAATAGTAACAAATAACCCAAACCAGTCTCTTTTTTTTTTTCAGAATCACCACAGCAGGATTAAACAATCCGTACAGGGAAGCAGATTTTTCAAAATTTTTTTTTATGTACGACACTAGAGAAATGATGTGGCATCTAAATCACTAATATAAATCTGGTGAAAAGGTTGCTTTATTTGCTGTGTGTATTGTTTAAAAGTAAACACACAAGGAATTTGACAATCTGAATCTTCTGTTTATCTGAGAAACTGTACATCTATTCCTTATACTTAGAGAGAGATTTCCTATCAACTTTCATGAATTTCTCTCTTGACCCTGAGCACCAAGAGAAGCAGCCTGAGATATATTGCAAAGGCAAATGTTTAAAGTTTATATCAATATACACGTGGGACAAAGGTAATTTACTCAGTGAAGGAAGAACCCCCTGCTACATTTAATCATGCTCAAGTACATGGGAAAGTGCCCTTACAGCTGTTGTTTCTCTCTGCCTTTTTAACCCAGATATTGAGAAGCCCTTTTCTTCTCATGAAATACCTTAAACCCAAAGCCTAATTAAACTAGTAAAACAGCACTAAACCTGGTGGGCAGACTTATCTCCAGTCACTACAGTTTGCAATTAGATTTTGGGTGAGGGTACAGGAAATCAATGTTATGTTCACCCCATAATGAGAACATAAACACTTCCATATTAAAGGATTATTTTCTTAAAATCCCCACAGGTAGGCAGGGGATTCTTTCACCTGTGAAAGAACAAAACATAGCAAAGAAAATAGTTGGAAGCAAAACAAAAAAGAAAAGCCAGATGAGGACAGAAAAGAGCAGTGTATATATATACATGTGATCAAAGAAACAAGGTCAGGGCAAAACTCAGGGCCATTTTGCCTCTTTAGAACCACCTGAACCAGGCTTGTTTCAGTGTGTTGATACAATAGATAATAAAGACAAAGACAAAGAAGTCCATGTTGGTATCAAACACCTTCCATCTACTTTTGATCACCAGTGAATACAAATAGGAATGTCTTGGTTGAGGCCAGTGGGACTTCATCACCTCCGATCACGTGAGAGCTTGGCTGATTGTATTCTCCAGACAGAAACTGCAAGTGTATATTTTGGGGCTTTTAGAGAGGGAAAAGCAAAAGTGAAATATCTGTGGGAGACATTCTGCAGAGCAACAGAGACTGGAATCTGCATCATAAATGTCCAATACATCAGCAAGGAGTCTCACACTCAGCTGCAGATCTGCTGATAGCAACATCATCACCGAACACAACTGTAGTTAGAAACTTCATTGAAGAAGTCGAAAGTTCATTGAAGAAACCTTCTCTTCCTCATGAAATTTAGGAATTGTATAAGGCAAGAAAAAAAGCTTCTCCTTACAGTATGTAATTTGCACAGAATGACTCTCAAGTTTCTCCTCCAGTTCCCATTAATTGTTTGGACCAGCAATTAATAGCTTGTGATCACTAGCCTTGTTTACATCTGCTTTTCAATTCTGTTTTATTCACTGTCGTTTAAAACAGAATGAAGTATTTTCATTTTGGATGTAGTCAAATTAGATGGTTTTATTCTTCCAGACATGACTCCTAAAAATATATTGGGTTGGTTTAAAAAGCATTCAGTGAGTGGGAATGACGTCTCTGTTGGGTCTTGGGTTTTCTTGGGGGGTTTTGGTGAGCGAGGGGCAGGGACTTATTTTTAGAATTTTTAGAACAATTTTAAATATGGAAAAGTCCTAAGAGTGTTATAGCTAACAATGTAAGTTCACTTTTGCTGAAAGAGATTATATTTAGGCTTTTTTCCCCTCCTTCTTTATATTTGACATTTTGTTTACAGACAGTTTAGCTATTCTCTCCAAAACATAATCTGATTGGCATTTTTCTTTCTGTGTGAGGTTATTCTTCCTTTTTCAGATGAAAAAATCTTTACACTTCCCTCCTCCCCTGCCTTTTTTTGGTCTTAAATTAGGAATAATATTTTCAACCGTGCCAGTTACTCTATCCAGAGGGACCACCACTAACACAGACACCCCGTATGAGGTTAACAAGACTAGAAAAAGGTGTTTATTAACATGGAACATCTTACAATAAAATATCAAATTTGGATTTAATCATTCAAAAAATTTAATTCATTTTTAGTCAGTTAACAAGGTTTTAATGCTGGTTGCCCTTTAAAAAGCACTAATTCATGAAGCCATACAACTTAGCCATCACAAAAACACTAACATGCTAGCTTTCTTTTATTAATGTTATGTGAATTTTTTGTTTGTTTTCTGCTTCACTAACATTGCAAGAAAAACAAAGTGATTGCCATGTGGTACACTCAGTCCTGGAACAGCAGCACAGCCTTTTATTCCCAAATTCTGAGAATTTTTTTAGATCTACACAGCAGCCTGTATTTTCTCTGAAGGGAATTATACATCTTACCAGAGTCAGTTTACCTATTGTACCATCCTTGGCTGTGAGAAGAACAAATTGAATGCTTGTCCTCTTTCTGTTGCCCCTTTTACCTTGAATTAACTCCTCTGGTAAAAGAAAAAGTGGAGGGGGAGAGGTATAGAGGGGGACCAAAAAAGTCATGGCAGAGAATCGCAAAATTACTCCATTTTACATTTCAGAAAAGTCAAAATGACCAAACTTCTGCTTCAGACACCCTCTACTGGAAAGCATCAAGTTTATATCTCTGCTCCTGATGGAACGGAGCATGCGGGAGGAAGTGGGGAAGCATGAACCTTTAACTGCCAGAAGAGACTGGTATCTGTTCCATAGATCATTGTCTTGCATTTCAGGGGAGGAAAAGATTTGATGAATAAGTGTATCTGACTTTTTTGACTGTGAGTAGCAGAAAGGACTCTGTTCAAAATCACACGACAACATCCCTTTAGCATCACACCAGGCCTCATAGGTTTCTCTGGCAAGGTACAAGTGTCATAAACTTATCAGCAGGTAAAAATAGGGACTGAAATGAAAAGACTTTACTATGATACACACAAGCAGTAATAACCTGACTTATTTGCCCCACAGGTGGGATTTCTTTTTAAATTTGAATTAAATATCTTAAACTGTTGGCTCACCAATGCAGAATTTTGTTCTGTAAGCAGATCTCTTCTATCATTAAGTTATTAATCATCTATCAAATATATTCACTCTGGGCTGAAACCCCTATATAGCCTGAGTATCTTAACTCAGTGATGGACAGGTTTGCTCTTTAAGGAAAGGGTGAGAACTTTCACTCTTCGGAAACAGATTCTGAGCTACACTTCTGAAATCTTGGTCCCCATTTTCATGGTGATGAAAGAAAAAACCATTAAATTATCTAAGTAACGGTGGATCTACTACCACTGCTTTAAAATCTACATCCCAATGAACTAGTTGGAGAATGCTAAGGCATCCTTTTCCTCACACAGCAGTGCCAAGAGATTTTTAAAAGACTGAAAAGGCAATTCTATCAAGCTTCAATATATAATTAATTCTTTTACTTTCCAACTCCCAAACAAAATATTAAGATAAACAGCTTGACTTGCTATCAGGCATTGTTCATCGTATGCTCTCCTTTACAATGCTACAGCTTTCACAGTTCTGTTTGTCTTGCATAATGTACCGTATGTGGGGCAGTGAATTACATTCCTTTCTAAGAGACCATGCTGAATTACTATTTCTTTCCCAGGACTCAGAGGTGAATAATTGCACCTGTCCTCCTTAAGCAGACAAAAGACATTAAGTAGCAGCCAAATGGAAAGAAAGATTTAAAAAGAAAATCACTTTATAGTTTGGCAGGAAAACAACTCAATCCAACCTTTCACCCAGCTGTATACAATATGAGGATTTCTACGAGCACAGCTTCTGAAGAAAATGAAGTCTTCAAAGAGAGACTGCCCTGATAACACAGCAAAAATTGAGGTGCTTTCTAGAAGTTTAAAAGATCCTACTTTTAAAATAAATCATTGACAATACAAAAGGAAAAAGGAAAGAGAAAAAGAAAGAAAAAGCTCAACGGCACATCTAAGTGTTTGTGGGCAAATGTTCTCATTTATAGGATACAAACAAAGAAATAAAGTAGGATGGGGGAACAAATAAAACCACATGGCTTTTCCAAGACCACACAGAGATGCAGTAGGAGAACCTAGCACAGAGCAGAGTGAAGATGCTGGAACTTCCTGACAACCTTGACACTGTGTCACAGATTCATGGCATCATTTAGTTTGGGAAAGACCTTTAAGACAGAGTCCAAGCGTAAGGATTCTGCGACCATGCTGAACATAAAGGCTGAGCTTTGCTCTCCCTGACTGCAAGCAGCTGGCAGAGAGATCTGCAGCAGCTCTGGTTTCAGCAGAGCAAGCCATGCTGGCAGGCATCCAGGGACAGGTCACCAAAGAAAAAGGACAGAGCCTCAACAGAGCATTTGCCTTTGGTGCCAGGAAATTCCTAGCACCTGACCATGCCAGAGGGCTAATGCTCAAAAGGACGAGAAAAAGAGTATGAAAGGCGAAAATACTGTAGAGAATCTCTGCAAAGACCTTTGTAATATCTCCAGAACCTTACAATTTTTTTCCGCTTGCATGGAAGCTGACTGTATACCCAAGGAAGAGAGGTATTTGTGCATAAATGGAAAAATATTCTGCTCCTTGTGAAACCTAAAGGCAGTCAGCCTATTTGGCAAAATCCAGGCAGTCCATCTTACAGCTAAAAAGGTAAATGACATGAAAAAATATATTAAAATATTGACAGCCCCCAAATAAAATAAAAGCAGAAAAAAAAGGAAACAAAGGAGTGATGCCTTGAGGGGAGATGCCCTTGCAGAAAGAAAATCTCTTTTCCCAAAAGCACAAATATCTGTATTTAACATCATTAATGAGAACCTGATACAGCATAGAGGAGAGACATTGGTGAAAAGCAAAGAACATAACTAACCATACCTGCTTTCAACCAGAACTTCTGGGCTTCACTAAAACACCTCCATCACCTTATAGTTACAGATTTTAGAACAAAAGCAAACACTGCCTAGTTATACACTTGGAAAAAACACAGAAAAGAGCCTGGTTTGACAGATAAGCTACCAACTTGGAATGAATGAAAACCAAAGCTTACTGCCATTCTTTTCTTCCAACAGTTGCAGGACCTTGGGTACAATCCCTTTCAGTGCTGCTGCTTCCCTTCCTATTTTCTGTCCCATCTAGTTACATGCCTTGGGATAGGAACTTTCTTTTACAGTATTTTTGATACAAATCTGAGGGCAATAGAGTCCTTATCAAGGGAAAAGTCAACACAGCACTGTGATGAGTTGTTCCCTGGATTTCAGAAATAAATACAGCCTGTTATTTTGTGGATCTCTGTTTCTCCTCTCAAAAATTCCAGCTCCCTCCTTCAAGAGTGATGCAGAAATACATTCCACACAATGCCTTCAGTGTCCTCAAAATAAAGTTCTCCCACAGAAACCTTAAAACTGGACAAAAGTAGAGAAATTAATTAAAAACTTGTCCAAGACAGACACACAGATCACAATATCTCTCAGGTGTTTCTTTTAGATGAAACCCAGCTAATAAAAACAAGAGCAAACATTTCAACAAAGGTGACAAAGATGAAAATTTAGATTGCTTAACCAATTAAGCACGGTCATGCGAGGATCTCTAGGATTTTGATCTTTTTTAGACCATGTGCTCTCAAGAGAGCGTGTAAATCACTGGTGGAACATATGTCAGAAATCAGCAAGGGACAAATGATCTTTGGTCAGCATTTGGGTTTACAGTAAAGCAACATTTGAAATTTGTCAAGGGTAAAAAAACTGAAATGTCATCAAAAGAACATTTCAATTTTGACAAATCAATATTTCCCACAGACATGCATTTCTTCCATCTCCCTTTGTAAACAGAAGTCGCTGTTGACAGTGCTGTTGAATAGCATTTCTGATGTAAATAAATCCTCAAGGCAAGGAGATAGGTCTTAGTGCAAAAGGAAAATTTCATCCCTTATGCCTTCAATGAATTGGGTGGGTTTATATTAAATCAATAACCCCAATTAAAATAAGGAGAGAAGAGAGGAGAAACAGTCCATCAGCAAAATTATTTGAAGTAGCATTTGCTCAGACTAGTCCAAAACTGTTCACCCTTGGAGGCTGCAATACAAGGAAGTTGCCTGAGCGTGTTAATTATTTAAAATGAAAGCAACACAGTTGCTGGCCTTTTGGAATAATCAATCTTTCAAAAAGTGTCAGGCGTCTCCAAAACATGTGACAGGTTGGCAGTTTGTAGCATCTACTGTCAAGCCCTAATACCAGGATTTTCTCTGGAGCCTGAAGGAACTCATCACCTTAACTAACAAATCCTAAAGACAACCTGTCTGGCTTACTGAAAATGAGATGGAGAAGCTAAATTAGAACCATACACCTCCTATTTGCTAAATTAAAGCAGAAACCCAAAACAAACACTGGAAGCGTGTATATACATATATATATAGACACACATTCATGAATACAGACAGAAATGCATATAGACATATGCATAGGTAGATACATATCTGTAGCTGTAAATTATAGACATTTACTAAGATCTGTATTTACTGCCTCCTACAAGCCTATTTTACAGTCTAAATTTAGGGAATTTTCTTCTCTTAAAAAAAAAAAAAAAGAAAAAGGAAGAAAAAAACCAGCATCTCGTTTGGGTTTTTAAAGTCTATTAAAAACACCATCTTTCTGTGTTTTCTTCCACTTCAGTACACAAGAATAAAGATGGTAGAATCAGCAAGAAAATTCCCATAGAGTCTGTTTATAAACAAAAAGTTTGCATCTCCAAAATTATTGACTATATTAGCATTTGGAGGTGATGAGAAACTTTCCAGCAGTAGTTATTTTACCAATAAATAAGTGCTGTGGGTATATCTGTATGTATATCTGTACTTTTGGTAATTTCAAAGATCTCAATTATACTTCCCATGAAGAAATCTTTCTTCTTGGAAATAATGGTACAAGTTATATACAGGGGAATTTTTTCCCAATCTTGCTAGCATTAGTTGTTGAGGAAAAAGTATTTTGTCCTGTGTTTTTTGCAGAAAATTTGACTTTTTTTTCTGTTAAATAACACACAGGAAACAAATCAGTAAAAGGCATCAACAAACATCAATATACAAAATTCTTAACTTAATCTGTTAAGATTAAGAGAAACAATGACAAAACACAATATGTGTGATGTGTAAATGAGTAGAGGATACTGGCAAAAATAACATTAAAACAATAATTTACACATAAAAACCAGAATTCTGAAACCAAACATCTCTAGGCTCACTTACGTGGAAATTCTCCATGTCCTCAGACTTTCTGAAAAATATTTGTTGCGAGTCAGTTGAAGAGTTTTGTGTTATCACTGCTCTCCCTCCCCTCTGAGAGGCACTGCCCTTTTGGAGCAGGGCATTCCACTTCAAATTGTAATTGCCACCCATCAAAAGTACTCCAGAAAGGAAAAACTCACTTGGTCAACCTGAACCACCCGTGGGCAGTGGCCTTTCACACGCTCCACAGATCTGGTGGGCAGCATCCACAGCACTGTCCCTTTGCAGGAGCCAAGCAGAGCCACAGGCAGCATTAAACACAAATGTTACAGTGTCATGTACACATTTTTGAATAAAACTACTCTTTGAGGTAACATACAGTAAACTACTTTGGCTAGAGTTCTGTATTGCTGGTGGCTTTTCCCTACAACCCTTCGCTAAAGTTCCATTTCAAAGCTTAATACACAAAACAAATATGCTGGGTAACTCAAAGGCTGAATGTAAAACACATTGGTGGATTTTGCACTTTTTTTTTTTTTTTTAAAGGCCTGGCCAAGTTTTAATGGGCTGTCACACACGAATTATTATGAGAGCCCTACAATGAACTGAGCTGATAAGCTGATCTGATCAGAATTAACTGCATGTGATTGCTGCTTTGAAAAGCTGGCCTAAAGAGGCAGCATTGAAAGCAATCTCACGAGTCACTGGTACCGCTTGCCTCAGCTATAAGTAAGCACAGATGGTGAGAAAAGTTAATTAAGAGACATATTTGTTTGGGGGTTTGAAATTTCCACCCTCTCTTCTCAAAGAAGCCAAGCCACGGTGAAAATGTGTTTTACATTTGCGGCCTAATAAGTTCATGTTTTTGAGGCTCTGTTCCTGTAGATGGAGGTAATAGATAAACAGAATAAATAATTTATGTCAGCAGTTAGCATATGGATTTGCAGCTGATCACTAAGCTACTCATTGCACCTGATAGCTACAACATCTCATCAATTAAAAATATTCCTTTCTCCACAATCCTTCATTACTTTTCTCCTAACTGGCCCAGCTTCTACCATAGCACAACTGATACCTAGCAATGGAGATGTTATCCTTTTAATTCCCACTTTAATAATTGCCTCCTCATTTTACACTCGCACCTTTTCTTGCAGAATTTCATAAGGAACATCCCAGCAACTACATAAAATAGCTTCTAGTGATACACTTATCTTTTATTTCTGGTTGGGAACTTTCTTTCCTACTTCTTTCCAGCCAGTGCTTGATCTTTCCCCAGATAAACTAATGAGGGAAAGCTGGGGCTGTCAACCAACTTTAGAAGATGAAAACACATCCTTTACACTTAATATACTGTTAGACTGTGACCAAAGTGGCATCTGGCAGATATTTTGCTCAATGGTCCTTGGTGTATAATATAATGGTGTATGATTTCTTGGACCCATTTCCACTTTTTTTCATCTGTGGCTATTATAATGACAAGGGCCAGTAGCACCAAAGAAATACTGGCTAGAGAATGGGTGGGAGCAATCTCACATGAAAGGCCTATGAAGGTAAGTAAGGGTTAACATTACGGACAGAGAAAGCCAAGACTTCAGAACTTCAAGTGTAATTGAGAGGTTCTTAGAGAGACACTTCCAATTCATGCCTACTGTACTATTTATTTCCTTTCCCATCATTGCTGATTATAAGGATGTGCATGTGTAAAAAGAAGTTTCTTCCTCTCTAATCAGACCAGCTCTACTCCATGAATCCACAATCCACTCTTCGTGACATTACAAAATGAATCAGGCAGGAGGCTCAAGTCAGATCAGAAACTGACAGCTTTTGTTTAAACAGATATCTGAGAAATTAGTGATGACAGGATTATACTGCATAAGCATTTCACTCTTAACACTGTCTATTTCTCTAAGGAGAGGTGCAACAGAATTAGTATTATTAAAAAACCCAACAAAGTAAACTTGATTGCTGATCAGTTCTACTTATATTTCTGGAGAAATAAAGGTCTGTTCTGAATAGGACAGCCACGCTATGTATTGCATACTTCCTGAATTTAAAGAAAGATGCTTCTTAAAACATTATATTTGCATTATAATATATGATCACATCATTTATGGTCTATCTTATGAACTGGTATGCATCAGTAAATTGCTTCTGTCAGTCTTATTTTGGTGTTATAGAACCAACTTTGAGTAGAATATTTTGCTTAAAAAAATACGTTCCCTAATCAGGTTTACATTACAGAGAACAGGATCCATCAGAAAACTAGAGATTGATAACCAACTCCAGCCCTGCACTGAGAACCTTCCTATCATTCTGCAAAGATTTTAGCTAAAATGATCTGTGTTTTATATATATATGTAAATATATATATATATATACACTTAAGACTAATAATTTAGCCATTACATATATGTATACATACAAATTGATAATTGTATCTCACACCCCCAGGCAGTCCCTAAACACTGTATAATTTAATCCCACAAAAATGGCAGGTTTTCTAATTTTATAAACGTATACAAAATAAGTTGGTAAAACAGTCAATCACTGAGAGCTCACCACAGATGTTAATCCAATTTGTGTGGTAATGATCAGAACAGTCAGTTTACATAAAGCATTACAGCTGTGCAATGCTGCAGTCCGGCAGTTCTGTCATCAGCAATGAGGCTTACCTACCTGGGACTGGGAATTTTTCCGATGGACTCTGCATAGTCATGCTGACAGTGAGTAAGCCCTTCCATTAGACTTGTCCACAGTGACAGCCTTGCCCCCTCTCTGCTTTTCTATCCAAGGATTGTCAGCGGAAATGTGTAAAAGGAGCTACAGCTCCTTCTACTGGGTCTTAAGATTTCTAAGATTAAAGATTTGACATCCTACTAGGGCTTGGAGAAGGGAGTGGAAGAATGCCAGTAGTGCCTCATAGTGCTCTGCATCACGTTTGTTTTTTTTTTTTAATTCTGCTTCTCGCATTCCAACTAACAGCATAATTTTAGAAGCAATCACGCATTTAAAGAAGCTGTAGAAAGAAGTCTGGGGACAGACTGTTGGAATGGGGACTGCTAAGCAAACTGATTGTCTGATCTATATATGACATCTCAGCTGTAACAGCTTGTAAACATTATGTGTAGAGCTCCAAATAATAACTCTACAGATTTAACCAATCATGCTTTGAAGGCTGTCAGTGATCTAGTGGAGCATGACCAAATCCTGTTAGAGTGCAGAATAGATTCTTGCTGAAAGTCTTACAAACGCTGGGTTGGGTATCTAGATAAGGATTTCAAAGACATTGTGCATGCTACAGAGATGTATGCACATGGAGAAATTACTACACACAGCGAAATTCATCATCCCATGGGCATACAACAAAGGTTTCAAACCCCGCAGGGTAACACACACTGTATCAGTTCTGTCTGCTTCATCAGAGAGTATCGCATGGCCAAATTCCTTCATAAGGACTGACTTTTACAAAGGTGACCATGGCAGCTATCTGAGACTGCTACATGAATATCCAAGAAAGGCGTAAAAGACTCCCTTACAATTCCAGCTGGAATGCTCCAAAGCTGATGAGAGCTGTTGTTTGCTCACTTTACAGGTGTATTTCTTTCAAACAACAGTACAGTCTAAGTAGTTCATTTGTTAGAGCTAGTTCAGTGGTCAAGATTTCTGAAGATCTGTGAAATCCTATCAGCCTTCCACCAAAACGTGGAGAAAGGGAAATGAAGTGAGCCTTTGAGACTTTTGAAAAAGCATGGGTAGGAAGCCTGTGTAGATGTGAAAGCGCTCAAAGGACACTATTACTCAAAGGTTCCTATTTTGCCCAGCAAGGATAATTAGAATTACTTTGTCTATTTTTTATCTTTCTTTGTGAAGAAAGTTCAAGAGAAAAGCATGTTAGATGACTAGGTGTCTTCTCCTATTCTGAGCACTACATGCTGTAGTTTTCTGGCTGCAAGCCTCTGAATCTGAATGGCAGGAGAATTTCAAGCCCCTAATATCAAAAATCATTTACTATGTAAGGACCATCTACCACATTATTGTTTATATCAGTATACACAGTGTATCCTGCAGAGTATCCTGCTTCCCTGTATCGCTAGAAATTAGCACCTTCTTGTTTGTTCAAAAACTGTGTTGCACTGTGGATTTGGATGATATGCAGTCTGTTTTTCCCTTAGATAACTCAAGAGCTGAAAAATTACCCTGTTTAAACAAACTTCTTTTCTTTCCTAGGGTGGAAAGACTGCTTTTAATCAATGATCGCAGCATTATGGAAGAGAGATGCCAAAGGGTGCTCTCTGATAAAACAAAATAAAAACGCCACGTTTGGCTCTGACATACTCAGGACCAGCCAGAGTCATAAGAGTCTCTTAACATTGCACTTTGTAAGATATTTTTCTTTCATTTAGATTAAAAAAAAAAATTAGAGAATTGATTTTTTTTTTGTTGGTTACATTTGGCCCAATTAAAATGAATCTTTTTTTGTCTCCTTCAGCTTTTCTCTAAACAGTAGAGAAATCCAAAGCTTTTTTCTTGGCGCTGTCTTCGGGGACTAATATCTGTAAGTACTTCAAGGGCAGATCCGACTCCCTGACATTTGTCTGCCTTGAACTTGCAAAGCACTTGTAAGTTTGTTAGCCTCCAAAGTGCCAAGGAACTGCAGCGATCTTTAGACATATTCCATGTGGGAGGTTTTGCAGAAACAGCTTCATACAGCTCTACAACCTACAACTTGTTCTGGTGAACCTGTGTCAGATGAGGGCAAATAAAATCCTCTGAAGTAAAGTAGATAGCCAGTTGAGCACGTAATACTGGGAAGATTCACAAATAAAGGAGCTCCCCTGTATCCAGCTTTTATTGTTGTCATTTACCATAAAAAGGTTGGTTTGAGCCCAGATTAAACAAATCCAATTTAGAAACAGGAACCAGATTAATTGTAACTTTATCATACACAATGAAACCGATATCCAACCAAATATTAAGGCGCTTTTTTTTTCTTGGAAACTTGAACTTCATTTGATGCTGTAGAAGGGAGAAGCTGAATTTCCTGGAATGCCTTGCCCAGGCCCTGCTTATGGACTCACCCTCAGAGAATACAGAAGTAGGGAAGCTAGGGAAAAAGCGTGTGATCACACTGGTAGGCACTGCAATGGCAGCTAACCTGTTACAACTTCTTACCGCCAGCTTAAGAAATCTGTCCGATCTCTGCTGGGTAGCACGGCAACAGAGCTCCTCAGATGAGCTGGAACCAAGAAATGTGCCAAGTTTTGTAAATGTTTGAACCCAGGGACACTGAGGGCAGGACTAATCGAGCAATCTGCACAAAGGTTTATGCAATTCTGCATGTTCTAAAATCTCTGCTTTCCAGCAATCAGATAAATCAGCTTCCAGACTGATGTATCATTTCCAGTGAACTACATATTAAGATGCTCAATGAAAACAAATATTGTACAGAGGGTATATGTACAAGATACAGATATTGTATTACAATTCTAGTGGAGCTACCCCCAACTTTAGTCTAAACAAAGGAAAGAGGAACTGTGGAAGTAGCTTGAAAAGACTGAAAATTCAATTCAAATTTTAATCTCTCTTTCAGGAAGTACAGCATTCTTCTTTTATGCTCTTTTGCTAAGCAGAGTCAAAGCTTGAGTCGTAGAAGGGATAGAGTTTATTCTAAATGAACAAAGTTAAAGAGCAGTTAATAATTTGAATACTCACAGTTTAAGATAAATTAAGCTGTCATGGGACTCTTTTTGAGCCATCATTCTAAACAAGGAAAATATGTGCCCTTCTGATGTCAAATACTTTTTATTTCTTCACAACAGTTTTTATCATTTTCAATGACACTATAATGGAAGTGAGCAAACAGAAGAATCCATGGAGATGTTTAATTTATTCTGAGAACTCATCATCTCAGAAAAAAAGTATGATTTTACAAATTTATTCCTCTCCTTTATTTCAATTACCGTGTTAATGTTTGAGACAATTCCTAACCCAAACTTCCAGTCAGAAGTCTGTTGGCAGGTAAGATAGCAAATCTAAATCAAATCACAAAGATCTCACAATGAGACTGCATGGCACAATTTCCATTCTGTACCAAAAGCTGCACTTTCCTATTTCCCTACTGGAATTCACTATAGGATGGCAAAACTTCATTACGTATACACGACAGGAGGTTAAGATGCTACGTCCTTTAAGAAGTTCTATAACCAAATGTCCAAAGCTAAGTTCAAATCCAAACATTAAAACAACGAAGTGTGCGGTGGGGAAGAAAGGGAGATTGCTTCCGCTAATGAGATTTTCCCCCATTAACTCTCTTGGGGTCTTTAAAAGCCAGAAACTACATGAATGAAAGGGCTCTGCTATAAGCAGTCAACAATACCGACATGACAAAACCCACCATCAGCCTCTACTTGTGACCCTTTCATGGCTGTCAAATTAAAACACACAGCAACACTGAGCCACCCTGCCCCATTATTTTTTGGCCACCAGTTCATGCAATTACAGAAGACCAGCAGTCTTTGCTTAGCAACGAGATTGCATGTTCACCACTGATCACATTAATGATAAAGTAGTGAGTCTAAACAAATCTAATGATGAGAAGAGATGCTCTCCTTCTCTGACTAATCCACGCAATTTAAAATGTCTGAAATAGAAAGAATAATTCATTCATCTTACAGGCTCACCAGAAACAGAAATGAGGCCATGTGTAATACTGCTTTTCAGACTGTGCTTCTGACACCAAAACCCGGGCATACAACAATAATTTCGTGCAAGGAGAAAGAATGCTGAACATACAAAAATATATGTATTTATACTGAGGCATAAAACTTTCGCGTTTGCTTATGTCTAAGATCCATTCTAATAAATTTTTTTAGAGTTAGGGTTAGTACATGTGAGTTGTTCTGACTGGCATGGGACATAAAGGCTGCTGGAGAAGGGTGCTGAACCATCAGCCCCTGAGTGCCTCCACCTCCCAGGGAATCACAGAGCTCATTCAGGTAACTGCAGAAAAGGTTTTCATTACTTACAGCAGGATGTCCAGCACAGTAGGTGTAGCTAGCATGAGACTGGTAGTGCAAGCTTGCTCTTGGAAAGGTGTATGTATTCCAAGCAGGTTGGCTGCTATTCCACTGGGAGCTAAAGCCAGGGCTCATGGTCACTCTCGATTTACTGTTTTGGTACGTTCTCACTGTGGAGCTGGACTATCAAAAAAGAAAGAAATGCAACGTAAAAATAGCTTTTAGGGCAGAATACAAATAATGCAGCTATAAATCATCATTGTGCATACATATAGTGCCACATGGTCTGGAACTAGCTTGAATGTTTCCTGTAAGGAGCTGGGAAAAGCAAAAAATGGTTTCCATCAAAGATATCCGTGAAAGAACTATGTCACTGCAATGGCCAAAAGGAAGACTGATGACTGTTAGACTTCAGGCTGGGATATAAATCAAATGGACAATCGATAAGTGATAGAAATAAGGGGATGTTCTGAAAATATGTAGAAGGTACAATCCTAAGATTAATTGTAGAAACTTCCATATCTTTTTATTATATTGACATTTATTGAACAACTGATCAGCTATGGTCGTTTTACAGTAAAAGGCAGTCTGGGGCCAATGTTTAGATCTATTTCTTGAAGACCTGAAATCCCATCTAGTGGCTAGCTGAGGCCTGGCCATCACAAAGCTACATATCAAATACACAATCTTCAAGCACACTATAAAATGTAATAACCTTCTAATTACTCAGAAAAAAATAATCCAAAATCTTGAATTATTTTTTTAAAAATTCAATAATTTAATCTGGTAGTAACCTCCACCACAGATATCTAAATCACATGCATTATTTCTGTCCTTCTCTTATTTTACTTTAATTGGAGCTTTCTTCTTCTAGTCCTTGTTTTATAAAAATATTTCTAATAAACATCTGCATGTTAGGGATGGTTTATTAGGGCAGCAAAAAGGAACCAATTTTCAAAAGAGTAGAAGATGCATAGGAGTAGATGCATTTTTAGCAGGTATTTAGGTTGGTCTTCAAAGACATGCAAATGTACTTTTTATTCCATATTCTGCTCTTCATTTGGGTTTTGCTTGCTTTCTTTTTATTGGCAAAGGTGTTCTAAATTTCCCATGCAAATTTACCCCAACTAATTGTAGTTATTACAAAACTAAACCTATTTTTTTTAGAGCATTAAATTTACAGTGACCTTGTTTATATAGTGAAAGCTCGAGAAATACGAACACAAATAATATTTCTTAGAAATGCTTATAAATGTCCCTGTTAGCAAATTGATGCTATCAATTTCAAAAGCCATACTCAAGAATGACACTTCATTTATTTTTACCCTTCTTTCAAAGACAACTTTTATATATCATATGTGTAGCATTAACCAAATATCAATATGGGCCACCATCAAACAAGGTGTTTCACATGATGCAAGACCATCTTTACCCTGAAGTGCTTACAAGACAAATGAGAAGGTCAGGAAAAGGATGAAAGAGCAGAATCTGGGGTAGAAGCATGGAAAACAGCTTCATAAACATGACTTTCAATTTCATTTCAGTGCTTCAGCTCAGTTTCATTGGGAGAGGATTAGAGAAATGGAAGGAAAAGAGGACAGAGAGAAGACGTACAAAAAGGTTTCAAGGACACATTCTAGCTGTAAAAACATATACGCTCTAATCTTTCCGATTTTTAATACTGCATTTAGACAAGCTGGTTGCAGAAACCACAGGCCATGCTGGCATGGGCTGAACCCGCCCTCTCCATTTAATTTAATTTTCAAAAGTTTAAGTACACAAAGTTTGCCTCAGTTATCAATTGCTGTATAAACTTTAAGTTCAAGAAAAGGCCAAACGACTTCCTGCATGTGTTTATTTCCTGTGCCGCCGATTAGGAAGCCTGAAAAGAGCAGTTTCCGCTCACCAGCTCTCAATATCTCGACAGATTCGCCTCCCGCCCCCACCCCTAAGAGAAGGATTCCTGCGGTGTGGTTTCTAAAGATTTAACTTACGACTAGCTGGACACAAAGCGTATGAATGAACACTAAAACCCACACTAAATTCTCATTAGTCACTCTGTGTGACAAGTGGTTACTTTGTTCTTACAAAAGGCTTTAGGAAAAAAAAAAATATCTGCCCCTACAGTTAAAGGGGCTTATTTGAAAGAAATCTTTTTGTATGAATTTAAATCATGACAAATCAAAGGAAAGAGGCTATAGCTACAGCTAGGAAAAGAAAAAAAAAACAAAACCAAAAACAAAACCAAAAAGAAAAACAACTGAGGAGTTTTAATGTGGGGTTTTTCTTTTTTTTTTTCCTTCCCCTTTTACCCTCTTTCCCCAAGGAGAAGAAACTGCATTTTCTTTCCTTTGACATATTACTTATCTTTCAGATCACTCCTCAAAGACAAATCTTTCTTTCTAGGCCCTGGTAGACTTGCTTCTACATAAGAGATGAAGGCTAGGTTTTGTTTCGGCCAGATCAAGCAGGTTTTTAGCTCTAACGTACTTTTCCATATACATTTCTCCCCTTTATAAACATCAGATATGCAAGTGTGGCTGCTTATTAACTCCTCTTGAGAAGCTGATCTCCCATTGAATATGCCGTGAACACTGAGCTATTCTATCCTAATGATAACTTTATTTTTCCTATTATTTCCGATGGGTTTTCATTGTATGGACCAGTGGAAGGTATGTGTGGCTGATGGGATGTAAAGGTGCATTGTCAGCTCTGATAATTGTTAACTGGTTATTTTCACAGCAGCAGCAAGCTCCACTTCAGGAAGGAGAGAAGTGCTACTGGCACTACATGGACGTGCACAATACCTGTTCTCTTATGAGAGAACAGCAGTAAAAATAAGCCTGTTTTCTACACAGCCTGCCTGAGTTGCTGGACAGCCTTCTGCCTGCTGCCTGGCTTGCGTTTGTGTGCCACACAAAATGCCCTCTTGGATCTGTCCCCATGCTGGAGGCACGGTTCAGCCCCAGTGCTAAATCCAGGCACAGAGTTGAGCCCCTCTGCCCTGTTTCTACTCCTCCATCCAGCTCCTACCCCACACGGAGTGCAATAGGAGCAGTGAGGCGTTCAGAGCACCAAGGATGCGCAGGGTGTGCTACCCATGCAGATCTCTCAGGACACAGAGGCACAAAGTGAGACCCCACAGACCCCACTCCCCCTCAGGGTGGCCAGGAGCCATGGCAGAAAGGTCCCCGAGAGGAGACACCTCTGCTCTGAATGGCTTGGGTTGGGGACCACCATGTCTGAAACTATAAAAGCTGCTCTCTTGCTGCTGGATCACTTCCAGAACAAACCCAAAGCACACAGCAAAACAAAACAAAAGTCAGTGGAGACACTCACAGGATAATTGGCTTTGAAATCTTGATGAAATACAGGTTGTCTGCCAGAAAATAGTGTCTCTGCACCACCAGCCACAAAGTCCCAGGACAGCCTGGTCCCTTCAGGTGGTCAGGGAGCAAGGATGTGAGACCAGAGACTCCAAAAGTTGATGGTTTGATTTCAAGCTGTCCTCTGCTCAACAAAATGCTGCGTATCTCTGCAGCCTTCTCAGCATAGTGAAGAATCAGCTGTGAGAAAGACACTGGACCAACTGGGAGAGCGGGAAGGGGACAGTGGTGCCCTGGGGACAGGTGCCCAGGTGCTGGCAGTGCAGGGCAGCCCCTGCCAGGCGAGGCTGGGGCCAGGCCCTGCCATACACAGCCAGTCCTGGTCGGCTCCTGGCCACACACACGCCTCAGGGCACAGCTGAGCCCTGCAGCCAAGGCCAGGCTGCCTCTGAGAAAATGGATCTTGGAAAGACCAAAATGCTGCCTGGGAGTGAGGGAAGAAGTGAGAAATACGCCTGTGGCACCCAGGGGAGAGCGGGAGGAGGGTGGGAAGGCTCCCATTAGGCCCTGGAGAGCCCACCTGGAGCAAGTGTGGGACAGGATCCGTGAAGAAATCCACGCTGGAGGAGATGGGGATGTCCTGAAGGAACTGTGGCCTATACTAAAGCAGAGGATGAGCATGAGGAGCAGGACAGGGAGAACATCCAACCTCTCTGTGCCAGCAGGGATGGGAAGCAGGCTCAGGATCATGAACAGAAGAGTGAAACTGAGCCTGGGAAAAAGGCAGAGGGAAGAGGGGGTGGCTATTGTCATGATTTCCCCTTCCTTCTCACTATGCCAACTTATTTGAACTGGCAGTAAGTTCTTTTTCCCACGTGGAGTCTTGTTTTGCGTGTGAAGGTAATTGCTAAATGATCACCCTGTCTTTATACTGACCCACAAGCTTTTCCATCTTATTTTCCACCCATGTTTTGTTGAGGAGGGGGAGTAAAAGAGCCTCAGGATGGGTGTCTGTTGGCCAGCAAAGGTAAACTCACCACAAACTGGCAGGTCTTGTAGCACGTATACTTCAGGATTTAGAAGTGTGTCTCTTTCCCTTAACTACTGTCAAGAAAAGGAATCACCTCTCTTGCTAATCCTAATGTGTTATTTATAGCTCTTAGGTTGTCAATTGCAGACCACCACTGCCACTTCTGGCACAATCCAGTCACCTTTTTTCAGAAAACTTCTGCAGAAAATTATCAGATTAAAACAAACAAAACCCATCACCAAACCCAAACCCAAAAAAATCCACAAAAACTTTTGCCCTCCTTGCTATGTCCTGCCAGAAACAAGGAATATTAGAAGGCAAGGAGAGAATTTTCTTTTTCTTGAGTAAGTCAGTCCAGTACATTTATACTCCAAAGGCCTAATGCAATATAAAATTGAGATCAGTAAGGTTTAAATGTCTAATCATATTTTAAAGTGTAACCTTTTTCTTTTCCTGTGCCTTAATTTCTGTAGTTTATAAGTATGGATAATCTTACTTTAAAACTTAGAGTAACCTTTTCCCTGTGTTTGTAAAAGATTTTAATATTTTTGGACATAAGAATGAGTGAAGTGGAAAGTGTTATTAGTATTATTAGTACTTCTTGAGCTTAACTGCTTTCGGTTCTTAGTTCTTGTAATAGCTGATGTGTGAATAACGGTGGAAAAAATAGAACATAGTATTTATGGAACACTTTTTATCATCAAAGCACTGTACACATTTTAAGTGGTGGCAATATTTTTGACTGGTGCAACATTTCCAACTTTTAAAGAAGTTTATAGTGGATGTAAGAACCAGCAGCCACTCCTTTCTATGCATATGTGAATAAAGCACACCCTTTGACTAGGACATTAAACAAAATTGATAGTTCTGACACAGCCTTAGTCTTCATGTCATCACACCCCTGCCCTCCACTCTTTTGCATTACAGTGTCACTGTAATGTAAATGTAAACTAACAGGAAAACGTCCAGTGCAAGATTTACTACACCTATCTGTCACCTTTCTGCCAAACATTCCAAGATGCTATGATTCTTCTTGGCTTTGGCACCCCAAAGGAAGGGAGAGGCTCAAATGTTCTCCTCCACACTACCTCTTGACTAACTGACTTTAAAAAAAGCAAAACCAAAACCAACAAAGAAGCGGGATTAAAGAGGTGTAAACATCTGAATTCAGCCTCCCACTTCCTCATCTTTTAAAAGCAACTTTACAGAGTTATGATGTCATTTTCTTAGCCCACACAATTTGAGCTGTTTTCAGTCCCCTGGATTTTGATTGTAGAATGGTTCTGTCTTCAGCTGCATCTTCAGGTTTTTGGGGTTTTTTTCTGAAAGGAATTGTGATTGAAAGGGTATCCACCCTCTTCCCGTATCCCTTCAAGGGATTTGACGTCCCTTATTTTGGATGGTAAAATGATTATAGAAGATGGGAAAAGCCAAGGAGAGAAACTGCCATTGTAGAGCTACTGCTTCCAGGAACTCTATATGCCTGTATTTGGATCAGGCCATGATGCAAAGTACAGTCCTATGCTCTTAAAAGTTTGGATGCTTTACAAAATACTACTGTTCCCATAGAAATCAAAGGTTTCCTATAACCTGTAAAAGTAAGAAATGAAAATAGCTTCCTTGGAACATTATTGCATGAGCGAAAATGTTGCGGGGTTTTTTTATGCTCAGAGAAAATATGAAACTGGCAAACCAAATCTGAAGTTAGTTCATCACAAAATCCACCTGAGACACCTTAAAGATTTGGGAAATTGAAGAGCAAAAGGTTTGGTTTTTTTTTTGGGGTTGTTATGAAAACTAAACATGGAAGATACTGCAGATTGGTTTGGTTTTTTTTAATGGCAGAAAAGAGGGATTTTGTGCTGCTACTTTTCCCAACATAATCATCCACTATAGCTTGCAAATCTTTTACAGTCTACAACGAGATTCCATCTGTTTCAGTAAGAAATGAGTTTTTAATATTTGGCCATTGCAGATTTCAAGTTTATCAACTTTGTTTCATAACCTTTTAAAAAAAAATCTTCAGAGACATGACCAAATTTGAGAGAAACATTGCTTTCCCAGACATGGGATTGAAACTCAATATGCTCTACCTGGAAAAACAGGATCAACTGAGAGAAGCAGCATTCCACTGAAACCACAGAGAAATGATGAGGCTGTATTTCATACCTCAGCATACATGTAAGGTTACAGCTCATCCAATGCATCCAAGAGCACTGAGCACTTGCCCACATCAGGCCAAAAGTCAGGATGTGCAGCCCATCTGCCCCCTCCCAGTAAGTGAGAGAGGAATGCTCTCCATGGGATAGCCTTGTTTGGCAGGCAGGCTCCCCTCCAGCCAGGTGAAGGGGACCCAGGTCTGCACAGCTGGAATACTTACAGCTGGGGCCCTGTACGAACGCTAAGTTGAGAGACTTTTTAGGATAGGTCTCAAATAACTCAAGGAATGTATTCCAGAAAAAGAGTTTGCCATGCATTATTTCCCCCCAGAGTGATTATGCCTTGAAAACAAAATATATATGGCTTTCACACTTTCTGGTTAGAATTGCTGTCATTTCCAGTGACAACACTGTAAGTCATGTTGTACTTTTAACTGTTACTTGAATCCCAAAAGCATTTTTTTCCTGGGCAAAATATGAAACATTGCTCTTGTAGTTACAAGAGAGTGAGTGGAGGAGCTGAAAAAATGAAGGCCTTCACAGCTTGAGGAAGAGGCCATGAAGAGGCTGGTTTTCTGCCATTTTAGCATCCACACCAGGGGCAAAGAATTAGTAATAGGAGATAGGCCAGTAGTAATCCCGATTAAAGCCTTAAAACCTCCTTGAAACCTGTGTGGGACACACACAAAAGAAGTTGCTGTTACCTGGTGGTTCTCTAAGCAAGAGACCACTGGGTTTCAATCAACTTCTGTACAAACATCCCCTCTCCAAAAGCACTACCACCACCAGTTCTCAGCAGGCAAAGTCAGTACAAAGGCCAAGAGTCTCAAGAAATGCTCCTGTACTTCAAACTAATTTCTCCAGAATAAGAAAAGGAATTTTTCATGCATAAGAGACCCCTCTAATGGTTTTTTACCCATGTAGTACCAAGCCATAGGGAATAGGAGACATTCATGCTTCTGGACTTCCTTCCACAGAAAGGAAAATGAAAGGTGACATTCCAAAATGTAGGGTTTTATTTGTTTACCTTTGTTACCTTCTTTGTAAAAAGTAAACTGGGATTAAAATGTATTTCTGCTAGATGAGATTCCTTTTGGTCTAGTTTAAACCTTTGATTTACTTTTAAACACTGTGAATATCTTGACCCCACGTAAGGCTAAGTCAAAGTTTCTTCTGTTCAGAATATTATTTAGTCAATGTATTGTGATAAATTTAAATCATAACAACCTCAGAAGGACATTGAATATGACCTTGTAATGGTAGGTCATTAAGTAATTATTTTCTGAAAATAAATCACACGGGCATTTGTTAAATTTGCTCCAGCCTTTTTTAAAACATCATGGTTACAATTTAAAGCAGTGAAGCATTGTGTTAACCCAAGAGGAGCAGGAACTGAGTGTTTCTAGTAAACTCTGGTAAGATAGCACTGTCTAAGACCCTTTCACAGATGACCTGAATATGTCTGATTTGTAAAGAAGTCACCCATATAAAATAAACCACTCGATGCAATACTCCTACAAATGCATACACAGCCCATCTGTACAGAGTGACTGGAGAAAACGATGTTCTTGCACCAGCAGCTGTTAAGCACGTGGGTCACAGAGGCAAATAATTTGTTCTAGATCAGAAAGTCTATTGGTGAACACTATTATTATGGATATCTGTTGATTATATACAAAACATATCACTGACAGATCTCCAGGGTAATATTTTTACAAGGTCTAAGAATGCCTGTCTCATATGCGCCTGTTGCCACTCGTAAAGGAATTTTCTGCAAAATACACAGCAGTATTTGGTAATACCATTCCCTTGGTAAACTAGAGAACAAAACAGGGTGCTGCAAAAATTGAAAAAAAAAAATTATTGTTATAAATATGTTTCCTTAGGATCACATTTCCAAGTACACAGGGCTCTTCTATCAATTTTGCTGTAAGTCAACAAACCACATATACCTACATCTTATTTTTCTGTGTAACACTAACTGCAACACGAGTTCAGGAGCTTTACAGATTAATGACTGATTTTAGCATTTACCTGTGTGCCAAGCTGGGACTTTTTACAGACAGCTAACACCTTCGTGAAACTCATTATTTTTTGATAGTTTGGGGAGAAAAATAATTATTTCATTAACACTTGAATTCCTTCCCCTTTTACAGTACCCAAAGGTATTTTTCACTGTGTTCCACAGGATCTTAACATTTTTTCTGATATATCTGTTTACTTCATGTATATTGAATTACTCCATGAACAATAAATCAACCACTGTCTTGGATACAAAATGCATTTTCCTCACACTAGATCTGCAATACACAGCTTTTTTTTAGACAATCCCAAGAGTAACAACTGGCTGACAATTTAAGCAAATCTGAAACATTAACCAGTGAATGCAATCCACACTGAGATACCAGGGAAGAGGGATGCTTAGGAACAACTGAAAAATGTCAGTGGCACAACATCACTTCTACAATTCAACCAAATGACAAAAACTCACATTTCTTTCCTTGACTGCAGTAGGACAAGTCTTGATTCCAGCACTACGTGCATATTACAGGCCTTCATGTACACAAAATGCTTACTTTACTGAACGTGGTGCAGTTATGAAACACATTTGGCCACAGGGAAGAATTCTATAAATCCTACAAAACTAACCAATGCACGACTCTCCTGCTAACTCCTGTGGATGGGCTTGCATGCTTTTGTAAACCTCACCATGGGATTAGGACATTTATCAAAGCTATGATTTCCTTCCCATAATGTTATATCTATTGTATATGGGGAGTTCTGCAGGTGCATGATTTATCCATCCTGTCATTAGCTACAATACCCTGCAAACAGTTTTTATTTTCTGCTGGAGAAACAAATACTCCTCCCATAAATTGTTTTACTGCTGATTGGTGAACAGGCTCCTGCTCCCTTGACAATAAAACAGCTTGCTTTCTCTGACCGTGGAGTTATAATTTCCAGCACAACAATCTGAAGCTCAGCACCATTTCTTATGGAATTAAGTAATATAGGGAAAATTACAGTTCACTTTCCAATATCACGCCTGAACTCTCATTATCTGTTAAGCACCAACACGTTTGATCACTTGAGGGACATTACAGACAACATAGCCCTAAAGATCCAGCCAAGGGAACACAGGAGGATGAAGCAAAAGGCAGATAAGTAGAACAGACAAAAAATCATCTTTTTAAATTAAAATGAAAACCTAATATGAATTTCTCTCCTTGAATCAGGATTTGCCAAAGGTTTCCGTTGGATTGAAAATGCTCAATGAACATTTTAAAAAACAAGGAACAAACTGGATAGCCAGGAAATCCAGAAATGAAAAGCTATTTGTTACCCAGTGAAACCATACTCAGACTTTCACTCAAATTAATTATTCATAGAACCACATATATTGTATATGACATATCTGAATATGAAAAGGCTAACATCCTCTGTCTTTTCCAGTACTCAACTGATCCATTAGAAATGTAATAGTCAGTCTAACAATTCCATGACTTCAGTAGGACAGACAAAAAATAAAAGAGAAAGCAGAATCAACTACAAAGAGGAAAAGAAAACAAGACCAGTTCTCAGGGTATTCCAAATCAATTTCAACTGCCTCAGATATCTGTTGAGTATCAAATACAGAACAGAGGGACATGCACACAGGGCTACAGAGTTGTCTACAAAAGCTGCTTTTTCTTCCCTTAAGCGTTGGGTACTCATACTGGAGAAGAGAGAGATGATTAATTTATTAAAAGGGGTGAACAAATTATAACTGAGAAGTTGACTGTAAGCTGTATGAACTCAGTGTAGCAAGGACTGGTTTTCCAGAATACATCAATACATGTTACAGATTTCATTAAAAAATAAGGAAATCTCAGTGAAAAATTACATTAAAATTCCCAAAATAATAGACAATAGAATACTTAAGAGATAGTATGCTAAGGCACCAGAGCTTATGAGATTTGCTTAGTTTTGCTTTTATTCCCCTGGAATAAAAGAAAGTAAAGAGGGCAATGAAAGGTTATTAAAATCCAAATAATTCTGCAGATTATTGACAATCCTGTAGTCTAAACTGGTATGAAGGAGACACAGGCATCAACAAACAAACAAAAATACTGTTAAGTTAATGAAACACTTAGTGAACCTAAAGGAATGGAGCAGCATGAGGTACACATGAGGCACTCATGCTGAACATCTGACCATGCAAAGCTTCTCTGGGCTTGGTCTGCACAGCATTTGGAACAATGGGACTACTCATGACCTCAAAGTAAACCATGAGTATGAGCAAACAGATCCCTGACAAAGTTTTCTCAAAACTATTTCTTGAGTTAAGTACAGTACTTTCATGCATCACTGTCTACTGTATGTAAAGATTATATCAGTCAAATGCTTCTAAATATATTAAAACACTTTAATTATAAGCTATCAATGTGAAAGCAAAAAAGCAACCTCTCCAAATTAGTACTTTTCCTTCAAACTGTAAACCACTCCTTTTATTCTTACCAGCTAAAGATACAGGGCTGACCTGCTTTTGGCCAAGCCACAAGTGTTTCAGATTGACATTTTATACCCTATGAATTGATAAATCAAAATAATAACAACAAAACACCAATTACTTACATTTTAGAAAGGTTACTGCAGGAAGAAAACCACAGGCAGCTCTGAAAATAGTTTCAGTTGTCATGAAATTACACTGCTGAGAAAAAGTAAGCCCAATACACTACACATCGAGGGGCTCTAAGTGGAAAGCAAAGATCTTTTGAATCCTGTTAGAGGGTGCTCAAATAAGAGAAGTCATTGAGCCTCAAGAGAGGAAATCCAGCTGAAGCTCCTCAGAGCCTGGCATGTGGAGCTGTACTTCTTCACTTAGGAAACACTGACAGCTAGGGGAATAACTCAGTGCAACTCAGCCTAAGGGATATTTTTTCCCCTAGTGCCCAATGGGATGAAGAAGATTCAGATCGTTCCTATTGAACTTCAACATCATAAACTTGACAGGCAAATGGGGGGACGGAAACCTCTACTTTCGTGCTTCTCCCTGATGTAACCAGAGCCCTCTTTCATATTCCCAAATGTTTGTTACAATGTTAAAATCCAGATTGTAAAATATAAGTGCAGCAGTCATGTCCAGGCTGCAAGAATCAGATGAGAAATGAACGGAGACTGAGCAGAAGAGAGAAGATGACTGCAAACCACAGCAGAAGGCTCTGAGGATAAACTGATACTGTTCTGTCACATTGTTCCCAGATGGTTTAAAACCTCTGCTTCTCAAGTCAAAGCCTTTCTAGAGTTGACTGTATTTCCAAAGCCTGAAGATGAGTAGAATTTCTTACCACTCTGTATGGACATTGGTCTAAAAATGCTAGAGAATTAACAGAAAATTAATATCCTAGCAATTACTTTAAAAGGCATATTTTGAATCTCATGTTTCTGTGTCAGTAGATGGGCTCTGCAGCTCTATGCTTCAAATATATATTTCAGGAAAATTTTCCATACAGTACATTCAGTCATATCTTTTGTTTCCTGACATGTATGGGTGCCATAACCTTATAGAGGAAACAGGAAAAAACAGTAATAACAACAAGATTTGTACAGAAGCTTACAACATTAGTTACCCTAGTCTACCTGAACAGTTCAGAATGACTTGTGGGAATACTTTTGAAGATTGTCAAGAGGTATTTTTGGAGGCACATTATTTGTTCAGTTTAAAACATATTTTAAAAGTTCCAATCACCTATAAGTAGCTTCATGATTATTTAAGTGCAACTTTCAGTATCTTGTGAACTGTTACATAGATACTAAGAGGGGAAGTTAATGAGTACAGATGTAGAAGAAAGGAATCTCATCTACTATATCTGGAATAAAAGATGGGTTTTCACCTAAAGAGGAAAACCATTATTTGGAAGATCAAAAGTCACCATTACCTCTGAATCAGGCTTCCTAGATGACTTAAACATTGCACAGCTCTCTCCTGGCCTCTGTAACTGATTTTACTGCTTCCTCTTGTGCACCCTTTGGGACAATGTGTGACATCTTTTGTCCATTCAAATTTTCACAGCAAAGTCCCAAATCAATCACCAATCATCTAATCACTGAATCGAGGTTTTGGTCAATTTTCAGGTATATAATGGGTATGAAAGCTTGCATGATTGGGAACAAACACAACAAAAGAGACAGAAAGGCTTCTAGTAATTGACATATATACATGTAAGTATAATTAAGTGGAATAAATAACAACAGAGGCAGAACAACACAGAGGATGTTTCCAATTTTGTTTAAATCTGATGGCAGAATAAGTTTTTAATGAAGCTAAAAGCAGGACCATGAATTAGGTGGATTTAAGAAAGGTAAAGGCATACAAAAGCAAAGATGGGGAAAGTAAATTTGAGGAGCTGAATCATAATAATAGAGCTTTACTTCATCTCATTCAGCTATGGATATTACATGTATACATCTAAGTCTATGTTACGTAAGTGGAAAATGTTGAAATTAAAAACACCTTGTTACAACATTTGGAACATTCTTTTAAAATTATATATTTTAAAAGAAATATCTAGAAATATTTATTTAGGAGGAAAGGGTAATTATCATTTTTTAACTGTCTGCTGCTAAGATTTTATGTAACATGAATGCGGAATAACACAGGAAAAAAATTACAGTCTACAGCTTAAATATCGAAGAAAATCCAAATATATTTATGTCCCTATCTCCTGTAATTTCAGAAATACCTGCTGTAGACTGTCATTATACCCAAATTGTTTGCAGATACTGCTGCGCAATGGAATAGTCAGAATTAAACTGTTGGATTATTTGATGGCATTGTCAACCTCTTAACAAAATAAAAAATACCAAATGGATGCTGAATAGATGCTAGTCACACCATGATTTGAGCCTACCCACCTTTTTTACAGGTCTCTTTTCCTTAGGCCATAATACAGAAAAATGCATATTTTCTACATTGACTTTCCTAATAAGAATTGTTAACTTTGATGGAAAGATCAAATTGATAGAACATACACGAGGGGGTTTTTTGCTCCTGCCTGAAATTCTGATTTGAGTCAGAAACATTGTAATTCATTAAAAACTCTCTAGAGAAAATATTAGTTAATGCAAAACAATTTAATTAGTTGATGAAAAACCATTTTTAGTTTAAAAAATATTTTTAAGAAACAGAAATTTTTTCTCTGAAAAAGGTAAATATTTTCTTCTGTCCTCAAATTCAAGTAAAAATATGCAGGAATATAGATGCTATAAAATCAACAGAACTCAGATTTAGTAAGATAAAATTTTAAGAAATAATTTGATTTCATGGATCACATCTAGCAGAAATATAGTGTTCATCTGTCTCTTTAACATCAGAGTCATACAGTTTGACAAGATTCTGATAACCATTCACCTTCAAAAATTGGATAACTTTAGGAAGTGTCATTCGGGCCCTGGACGTCAGTTTTGTTCTGGATGCCGAGGTCCCAGGGCACCAAGAACCATAAGGATATGCACAGCAGTAAGCACAGGAGGAAGCCTACAGGAGCTCAGAGGATTTGTTACAGTACTAGAATCATAGAAAAGATTTTCATTTGAAAGACTTAAATATCTAACGGAATTGATCCTGTGCTGAAGATAAAAACTTTATTTCTTTGCAAGAACAAAAAGATGGAGGTTTAGATAGGAAAGGGGAGACTTTGTTGTTTATTTTAAAAGGATATAAATCTTCATGATGCAGGCTATACAAGAAAGCTAGGAAGATTAATACTCTCTGGGCAGGATATTCGACTCTTATTATGCACAGTATATCTTGCACCTTGTTCTGAAGCATTTAGCAATGGCTCATGGAACAAGAGCTGTTTAATGGTCTGATATGGCCTTGCTGCATCGATCACTGTGATACAGCAATCAAAACCAGAGGGTGCATATAGCCCCACTTGATCTTTACATGAGAATTCCACTATGCTAATCTCTAAAACGTAGCATCAGATTATGCATTTCCCTCCCTTGTGCTTTTCCTTGCTTGAAAATAAATAAATCAATCAATACTGCTATGATGCAAAATTTCTGAACTTAAGGGAAGTCAATAGTGTTTGTAGGTTCTTGGCAGAATGCTACCTCTATGGTAACAGGGTTGCAAATTGCAAGGAGCCCTATTGACCTTCTTCTTTTAATAAACTCATTTTTGGAAAAAACACACGCATTCATTATGTCTCTTACTTCCTGGAGGAAATATTGGTGCAACTGAGGTCTGGAAACAGAAGACTCAACATCAGGAACAAATGAGTGAAATATTTCACTGTCTTGCTTTTTCCTTCAGTGTGCTTCCTACTTCTATTTACTTTCTATTAGGACTGTTTTTTTCAAAAAGTGAGTCATCCACTGTACCTTTTTAAAATACTCCACATTTTTGCATGAAAAAAAATGACAACAGAAAGAACTGGTTGTGTAATGTGTATTTAAACACATTTGACTAGAGAAGCTCAAGAATCTGCAGACAAAGTAAGTAAAGCAACTAGCATCTAGATTTTCAACTATCACCAGCTTCAGACTATTCCTAGGTATCCATTTCATTGTCCTCACAACTCTTCGATTCCTCTCTTATTTCCACACACTTCTTGTGAAACTTTTTTCACTTCTCTCTCTTTTGATATTGCTAGCAGTTTATAGTTAGGTCAATATATGTAGAATCCTCGTCTGATAATATGTATCCTCATAATCTGACTCTCAGGAAACAAACGACAATTTAAAGTACAAGACTAAATGGACAATAAAAGAATTTGAGGTTTATAACACCCAACAAAGCCTCAGCAACCAAATGCCTGACATGAAAAAATCTGCTATTATTAATTGCTTCTGATAAGAAACACAGGCATTTCCATTGATTTTAAGAGCTGATATAAACTTTGCTGGTTTTCACTTATCTTTTTTTCCCTCTTCAGGGTTCACTGAGTTATACTGAGATTGATGTCCATGAATTTATAATGTTTTTAAGAGAGATAGTGGACTTTTTTTTTTAACTACTAAAACTTGAGTGTATAGGTTGAAGAGTAGTTTCTCTAAGGTAGACTTTGCATTTTAATAATAATAAATTATTCTTAT
>WAAE01000320.1:6284-23614 GCA_013400495.1 Nicator chloris
GTAAGAAAAAAAGGGTTGCATAAGGTTTTCCCCAAGAAAAATCCTGTCCAAGTGACAACAGCCCAAGAAAAAAAAAAAAAAAAAAAGAAAAAAAAAAGCAGGAAAACTCATAATTTGACTTCTTCACTTAGATATACCTGTAACACAGAGGACTTCAGAATAAAAAAAAATTTAAAAAACAAAACAAAACAACTCCATGAAAAGGTGTTGTTCCATGTGCAGCTTTGTTGAGGGTTTTTGACTGGCTGTTACTGGCTTCTGCAGCGGTCAAATCTCTTCTTACCTCTGAGCTTCCCAAAAATCCTCACTAAAGGAATAACATAATTACATTTTTAGAAACCAAGAAAGCTATTCCATTAATTTCAGCATAAGGAAAACAAGGTCACTTCTGCATGTTTTGAAGGCCTTTCTCAAACTTCTCTACAGATCTGTTTTTGATAACACTGGGTCCACCCTTTCTCTAGTTGGAAAGACTTTCTCCACATCCTAGGAAGTTGTTGGTTGAGATCGTATTTCACTTTCCATATCAAAAGAGCCTGCTGGTATGCCTCTTAGCATAATTCAGAGACTTATCACTTAAGACCCCTTTGCTCCCTCCTCGATTTCAGCACATAACTTTTCTGTGTTACTGTGTTGTAAAACCTGTTCTTCCTCAGTGAAGTGTCAAAATCATCCAAGTAGACTGAACTGACCTCACTTGCCTACAGTCTGATCAGCTGCCTCCTGTTTCTAATAAAGTCTGGAGTCTTTTGGAGAACAGGATTCCATGCTGGTTTTGCAGAGCTTTGCACATGTTAGCATTGCTCTGGCTTGTTTCTTCATGCTTGCTCTCCTTTCTTACAGCAGCCTCTCTCATTATCCTAATCCTGTGTGAGATAATGCTCAAAGAAAATGCTTGATTCTCGCTGTTTTTTTCCTTTTCTATAAGCATTTTTCAATATATGCATGTTGAGAAAATTGTCTACGTCCTAGCTTTAGTCTCTCCTTTATTGCTTCTCTAGTTCTTGATTCTGTCTCAGTCAAGGATAGTACTGAAACTGTCAGTCGCTTTTGTCAAAATAGAACCTTTGCTGTATTTACTTTGCCGTAAGTCCAGATCTTTCTGCCTTCTGTGAATAAGCCACACACACACAATCACAGGTGCTGCAAGCAGAGGAAAGAGGAGGGGCAGCAGAGAAACAGGATTACTCTTAGACTGACACCCAAAAAAATCTTGTCATTTGAACTCGTTTAGCTCTGTTCAAGCCTAATGTAAAACAGATTAAGCTGTGGCCTGAGTTGCTTTCATCTGTTTAATGATCTTTTAAGGCAAGAATTGGCCATTGTTTTAGGAAGAAAATATTTTTGCCTGCATGCCACCATTTTAATAAGAATAAATTTTTTAGCATTAAAATCAGTCAGCTTGGAGCATCCTACAATCTGCAGAGAGTATTGTTGTATTCTACTATTTTATTATCTTACAGCATTGATTATTTGGTGAATGTATCTCCATATTATAGGAAAGGTCTGAAGAGCACTTTATTGTGCAGAAATATATATATAGATCCTTTCAAGTAAATATCAAGTTTTGTTAGGCAAAATTGTGTGCTATTGGACTGAAAGCAAAAGGCAAACTGTAAATCATGGCAGATCCAAGGAAGTAGTAGAAATGAGGTTTAAAAATAATCCTGCAAGAAAGAAAGGTCAGGCTTATATCCCTCTAGCAGCCCTGAAACAAAGTTTGTAAGGTGATAATGCCAGGCTACCCCAACACTTCCTTGTAAAGAAATTTTCAGGGCAAATGGAGCAAGCCTAGCAGCACAGTTATGGAGCAGGGTACACATGGGAACTCTTGCACTCCAGCACTTCGTTCCACACTCAACATCACAGCAAAGGCTACTCAGATCAGATGATAACTCGCTCATTTTTAAAAAGATGACAATTTACCTCAGCACTCACCATCAGGCTGAAACGTTCTGAGCAGTGTAGGGTGATGGGGCTGAAAGATGCAGATAGTGTGATTATCTTTTACTATTATCACTTACTAGACTTCTGAGGGGAAAGAATGACAAAAGAGCAGTGGGTTATTGGTATCACTGCCTGTGGGTTATTGTGGGTTGTGAGAGGTGATAGAGAGCTGTTTGCTGTCACCAAGGAAATGCAGGATAAATTTAGGAGGAGCAATATCATTGCACCTGACCGGGTCAAGGTTATAATGGTGGTTATTGGACATGTGCTGATGCTATTAAACCCCTATTAGCATGGAAGGGCTTGATCCTATTCTGCTGAGAGCTGGAGGAGATCTCTCATCGTAACTTCAGCAGGAAGGGGATCGGGCCCTGACAGTATACCCGTGGCATATATTTCTCTCACACAGGGAGAAAAAAAATTGTCACCAGATTTTAAACGGAATAACCCCAAATTTTGAAGCCTTTTGAAAAGTTTCGAGTTTAATTCACAGAGATTTGATAAAGACTTTTCGAGAAGTCCTAATGATTGGGGGGTTGGGGAGGGTGGGGAGAAAAGAGGAAAAAAAAAGAAAGAAGAGAGGAATGAGAGGATGGTACTTGAAAACCAGAATTTTGTGAATGTCAGTAGTAAAAGCATCCTTCTCAGGCTGTCCATATGAAACCTGAACACAAATACAAACTTGTCATACGAGCGAGGAAGGAAGCCGTCTGAGTGTATAGTTTTCCCCTTTTCACCAGTTTATAGCCTGACAGTAAAAGTCTCGGACAGCGGCAGGCAGGTGGCGTGGTTAGGTGTCGCTTTGCTGGGGTGCTTTTGGGAAGCCGCCGTGCAAGGGGGATGTGCTCGGGCTGTCCGCCGGTGTCCGTGCCAGCGTGCTGCCACGACGGGGCGGGGGTGGGCAGCGGGAGACTCCCCTCGGGAGCCGACCAGCCCACTCTCCGAAAACGCCGGCAGCTACCGCCGTGACCGCTATAAAGCCAACAAGCCCTGGGCCCGATCCCGGGGATGGTTCACCTCCCTCCCGCCCCGAGGTTTTCTCGTTCGTAGGCAGAGAGGTCCGGCCCAGGGGCACGCCACTACTCCCGCCGGCTCCTGGAAGAAAGGGATGTAGCAGGCATCTTCTCCCCTCCGCGTCGCAAGGAATTTCAGCTTGTTTTTTCTTTCCTGCTGTTTCCTATTCATTTTCGCCCGGGAAACCGAAGAGTGCTTTGCACTCCAAACCGCCGAGCGATGGGGCGGTAAGGATAACATTCAGGGGTTGAAAAAATTAGCTATTGCCTGGAGAATATCACTTTAAAACTGCTCCGAAATATTCTGTAGCTCTTTAATTGAAGTAAACAAAGTGCAATAAATTCTAACTCAAATATGATTGCACTGAGATTAAGCTCTAATTGCTTAAGGCTCAGGTGGAATCTGCAGGCTAAAGCCTATAAGAACAATCTGAATTTCACAATCATTCTGTCAAAAGCAAAGAGATGAGAGCCCACACGCTTCCTAACAAGTCATTTTTAACAGTTACAAGCTCCTTACAAAGACCACACAGGGAGTCTAAGAGATGCAAATCTAATCCCTGGTCATTCTGCAGGCCTTCAACAAAGATGTACTAAAGCCTAATAGAAAAGAAATCAGTTCTCTGTCACCAGCTCCTACTAAAATCTATTAGAGAAAGTACGGATCTTGTATTTACAGCAGTTCCTTTTAAAGGTTAAGGACAAGTACATATAAAAGGTATAATTTTTTAAATGTGAAATATTTAATGAAATCCGTCATCCGCTCTCTTTTATTCGTGAAGATGCTTTGGTATTTAGTTTGCATTCATTGAGCAAAAGAATTATCCATCCCTTTGTTCTTTGAAATATTAGCAACAGATTTTTTTCTTTTAATGTTAGTCATTTGGACGAGTGCCGGTTTTTTGTGGGTGTTTTTGTTGTTGTTGTTGTTTGGGTTTTGGGTGTTGGGTTTTGTTGTGTTTTTTTTTTTTTATTCCCGGTTCCCTCATTTAAAGACCCATGCAGGGACCTTAAAACAGCTGTTGGCATCTTTTCAAAACACCTTGGAATATCTCCATCCCATCGATAATTTGACCACCGTCCAGGACTGAATGTTTAAATCAAACGAATATGTAAATAAAGAAGAATAAAAAAGTCCGTCTGCGCTTTGGCAAATGATACACAGAAATAGCCAGCCTTTTCTAGGATTCTCTGATAAGTTTTGGATTTAATGACCCTTTTTTCCCCTCATAACTCTCTGCATACTGAATTAACCCTATCTCCCGGCAGATCTCACCCTGATTTAGTGCGGCTCTCTATTGTACGCTTGAATAACTCAACACGAAAATAAACGCTTTTCTACAGGAACAGAGTCTTGCTAAGAAGCATCTACGCACACCTTAGTGTATATGCATACACCATGATTTTGCAGAAGGTCTGCATTAACACGGGACACACACATACATTTGCAGCATTAATAATTTTTAGGTCACTTCTGTTCCTAACACGTTCGCCTGTTCCTTTTGCCGAAGTGCGGTGGACGTGGGCGTGGGAGTAGTTCTTAAATTACAACTGGAATAAGAGACTATTTGTGAAAACACGCGATGTTTCTGGAGGTAATGTGTCTTTCTAGTTCAGGACTGTTACCGATGTGGATAAAGTTTTGATCCCCGATATCTCCCTGCATCTTGGTCGCACACACACACACACACACGCACAAAGATCTAGACTGTTCTTTAGGAATTATGTAAAAAAGGAAATCGGATCGGAGTCGTTCCCCTGTTCTGCTGAGAGCCCTGGAATGGTTTTCCCAGGTGACGAGAGATTCGGCGAGATTTAACTGGGTGGCTTGAGGAGAGGAGAAAAACACGTGAGGCCAAAATCTACTCCTGTCTCCCTATTATTATCACATATATTTTGGTGGGACAAGTCGCGTGAATAAAACCATCGGTGTTTGTGCTGGGAAATAACTTTTCCCAAGACGAAAAGTTGGTCTTTTTTTTTTCTCCTTTTTCCCACCCCATACCCACTAACCCACACGGTGGTCTTCGTGGGTGAATCAGCTCCAGCCACTGGGCAGGGGGAAAGCAGCTCTCCCTTGGAAACAGCGGCGACCGCGAAGCCCTGCTTGGGCACAGCAAGTGGTAATCCCCGCCAAGCGGTTCGGAGTGCTGCGGCTCGGAGCCCCGCGGCGCCCCTCGCTCGCCGGCTCCGAGGGCCCCTTCCTTCTAGAAATTGGCCAGCAGCTTGCCCCCCACGGCCAAATTTCTATCATGAATGTGAAGCCAGCCCGGAGGAGCTCCCTGTCCCCGTTGCTCGGCTGGTCATGGGAAGGGTCCCACGAGTGATCAGTGCTCAGCGGTTTGTTGTTTTTTTTTTTGAAGAGGGACAGGACAGAACAGGTTTGTCACTGTGAAACCTCGGGCCGGAGAGGACACTCTTCAAAGCACCGAGCGCAGCCTTTCGGGGCCTCCAGCACCCGGCCCCTTGCCGGGCCGTCTGGCCTGAGCCCTAATTAGAGCTCAGACCTAAAGACCCGGCGCGGAGGGAGGAATGTGGGTCTTCCTTGGCGGGCTGCGGTAAGCCAAGTAAAAATCCCAGTGGAGAGAAGTTTCCCGGCTCTTGCACGGGAGAAGGAGGGCCCGCAGGTGGCGGGGAACGGAGTGAGAAGAAGAGGCTGGGTGAGCAGCGGGTCCCGGAGCTCTGTCCGGAGCTGCCCCTCCCGCGGATCCAGCGAGCGGGAGAGCGCCGGGCGCGCCGCGCCCCGGGACGAGCCCGGGTGCTCTGCACAAATCCACCTGTCGTCCTTGTCAGTGTGTGTATGGCTTGCAAGTCAGTAATAACAGTTCGTGCCTCTTGTAGGGCTAATTCAGATTTCTACGACATTGCCTTATTTATTCAAATATTTATTTATTTACCATATCCGCCCCCCCCCTCCGCCCTTCCCGACAGCTGATTTGGTCTTTTAAAGTGGAAGAGAATAAAACAGTGTGGCGGAGGGTGGGAGCCCGGAAAAGCAGGACTGCTGTGACTGGGATGCGAGCGCTATTTAACTATGAGAAACAAGTGCCTGCCTTCAAAATCCAAACAGAGAACAGGGCGGAGGGTCGGGCCGGGCCGGGCCGGGCCGCTGCCTGCAACTCCGGCGCGCTGTCAGCGGTGCGCACCGCCGCAAAAAACACGTAAATGAGGGAAATGGGAAATGCCAATTAATTCCCTGTGCGCGGGGCTGGGTGAGCCTGTATTCCGCCTTTGGGTACCCATAGGAGAGCCTCGGCTTCCTTGCCCGTTCCTATCTGGCAGAATAATTATGGTGGAGGACACGCAGGCCTCCTGGCTTTCTCCTGGCTTCGGGTACTTGAGGAATAAGGAAAAAAATGCTCTAGAGCAAGAAGAGGCGGGGAAGTGCGGTGCCTGCTTGGAGTAGGGATGGCTGTGGGAGGGGTGGGGGGACGAGGTGAGAGAGGGGGTCTGCCCTCCCTGATGCCATATCACCCCAAAAGCTATGCGGTCTGACTTTTGTGCATCCTTTCCCCCACCCTCTCAGCAGGACAGGTCGCGGTTCTCGAAGGCCACGACCGCGGGGAGTCTCGGTTTGCTTCGGCACCCGCGGGCGGGTGCGTGTGCTGCCCTGGGTCCCGGCTCCAGCGGATGGGGCTCCTCCGGAGTGAAGCCGGCTTCGGCTCCTCTTAAGACCCCCTGCATCTGTCCCTCATCTGGCCTTATTTAAAAAAATTAATTACCATTTTCTAGGGATCGTTTACCCGGCAATTTTTTGATTAAATTACTGTTAACCTTACATGAATGATAGGACAATCAACAGGCTTTTCCAACCACCATTTTTACTTGGTGGGTTTTTGTTTTGTGTGTGCGTGTGTGTGTGTGTGTGTGTGTGTGTGTGTGTGTGTGTGTGTGTGTGTGTGTGTGTTTTCCACCGGGACTCTCTCTGTAGGTCAAAACCTTGTTTTCTAAAGCAATTAAGAGATATTTTTAAAAAATAGATAAAAAAATACGTCGTGATTAATACCATCATGTTAAAAAAAAATTCTGCAGGAGGAAGAAAATATTTGATGCTTGTCTGTAGGTTCTCTCACCTACCACCTACTCTGAATGCGTCCTGTATCTTACAGCGTGTCCGGCCCTCATGATTGCAAATAGGCCTGTTTTCAAATGGAAATAGGACTTCCAAACTGATTATGTGTATTGAATCGGAATCACTCGCTAGATCCTCTTGTATAAAATGTATTGAAAAAACCATGATGGTTGCACAGCTCTGAAACTGGCTTCTTCTCATCTCAGGGAGGTCGATCTATTTTGCAACTTTTTGCAATTTGTGAATGTTTCAGCTAGATAATTACGCTAGCATTGTGGAAAGGCGATGCACTGACACAAACACACACACACACTCCCCTGCGCGCACAAACACACACAGCCACCACCGCGGAGCCTGCTCTGTGCACAGCCCACGCCGTGCCCAGACGACTTCCACGACAAGAACATGCCCGGCCTCCCCACGGCAACGCAGCTCCAGCGCCTCGCCACTGCCACACAAGCACGGCGTGTCTCAGCACTCCGCCACCGCCACGCACAGCCTCCCCGTGACACCGAGCACAAAATACACGACCCACCAGCACCCTCCCGAGCCCCACAGGACAACACGGTTCCCAGGTCTGGGTTCCGCCTCGTGAGCCACTATTTAAAGACAAGCAGACTGTGTATGTGTGGATGTCCATGGAAAAGTCAGAGCCAGGGAGCAACAGCTATTGCTCACACACTGAAGAATGGGGACAACCTCCATGCAAAGGTTTCGCCTATTGATATGTAATGAGAGTTTTAAATTCTGTCATATCTCCTGAAGAATGTCCATTCGAATTCAAAAAAGTAATTAAACAGCGATGAGAGAAAACGGGGATCTGGACCGAGCAGAAAGCGGACAGCTTCCCTCGCCCTAGGGAGAAAAATCGGTGGCAGGAATAGGGGTTCCCCCGCCGCGCACCCGGTGGGGGGTGGGGAGCAGCCATGCACGTCCGCGCTGCCCCGCTCCCACCCACTATCGTCCCGCCTCTGCTCGCCCAAACTTTCTCAGATGCTTCCCCGGGAGTTGCTTTCCCCCAGCTAAACCAACTAAACGAAACCCAAGCTGGGATGGGGTGAGGGTGCCCAGTCCTGTGTGCCTGGTGGAGCGCGGGGAGCCCCCGCGGCCGGGCTGGCCGGGCAGACAGGGGTCGGGGCCGCCTCTCCGTCGAGCACCGCGAAGGCAGCGGCGGCCCGGTACCACCCAGCAGAGTCCCTCGAAAGTGGCTGCCACGGGAACCTCCTGACAGCGCAGAAGATGACACTGCTGGGACCTATTCTCCGTCCTTGCCGCACTCGCACAGTACCTTTGCGAAGACGTAAATTCGTCCGCCGCATCCCATCCTCGATCTTTTTAGGGTTACCGTGGAGGTACCACGCACTTCCCTGCCATTTACCCCTCTAGGCAAGTGTGGTGTGTGTTGCAGTGACGGGTCCCCGAGCCCCATGCCACTCGCCCTAGCTATGGCAAGGCGCCATAGGCGGTCAACACCTTGTCAGGGCGTTTGGGAGCAGCGCTTGGACGAAAGTCAAAGGGGTTCCTGGCCCGACGTTTGCAGCCCTCCCGCCTGGGCATCGCCCCAGTGCCAAGGACGAGAGGGGCGGTGGGTGCGCACAGCTGGGTCTGCCCGACAGCACCTGCAGCCTGGCAGCCTGGCAGTGCAGGCAGAGCCTGCCATAGTCGGCATTGAGAGAATACAGAGGGAGACAATCGCTGCTCTCGATTGCTGTAGTCCCCAGGAGAGGAACCCCGCTGAGTTGCAGCCGACTCCCGAGGGCAGCAAACCCTCCAGGGTTGTGTGAGAGCCTGTCCTCGGCACGCAAGGGACCCCGCGGCCGGGGTGCAGAGCCCACTGGTACAGGGCGGGATCGACCCCGTTCCCCTCAAACGGGAACCGAGACCCGAGTACCGGCGGCGACTGTGACCGTGCTGGGCGTTCTTGGCAGGCGGCGCGGGCAGAGAGGACGCGCGGCGGGCGCCTCGCTGGGCTCCACGCGGGGCTCGGGGGAAGCCGGCCCGGCTCAGGCGCTGCGGCTCCGTTCCCACCGGCGGGGCAGCCCCGGTGGGCCGAGGCGGAAAGTTGCAGGAGAGTCTCCTCGTTGTAAAACTAAGAGCGGAGGGGAGACACAGGCCGGCGGGCAGTGCTTCTTCAAAGTAAGAGTTTTCCTGCCCGCCTCTGCTCCCCAGACTCCAGTTACTGCCGTGCACATCGGCTCCTTGATACACCTATCAGACGTACACATCTATAGAAATAATGTGTATATAGACGCACATGTGTAGACCAAGCGCTCCGCGTCGGCCATCCGTATGTTTTTTTCTCTCTGAAGTGAGCTAATGCAGATAGAGGTGCAGAGGACGAGCTCCGAGCACCCGATTTCGCAGCAGCAACACTGCGTATGTTAAGTAACGCCCAGTATAACAGCGAAAGCAGAGACCAAGTTAAAGATAATATTTTAAGAGCTTCTTTGAGAAGCAGCAGCACCGAAAACAAAAAGTTTAACGAACAAATGCAGCGAGAGGAACTTCGAAAAAGAATGGTGTCCTAGAATCACATTATTAGGTCAGTAACACGCTGAAATTATTCAGCCACTTCAGTATCACCTTTGATATGAAGCAAAAAAGTCTGCTCCCCTTACCATCCCAGGTGTCTATAAGTTTGTCGCCTTCTAGCATTGAGTTATTACTTGTCCAAATATGCTTGATCGAGAAGAACTCCGATGAAATCCACCAAAACAAATGGAAGTGACGATCTCATACTTTGTTTAGTTTTCTAAGCAATGCAACTACCATTTTATTCAAAAAGAAAAAAAAAAGCCAAACCCAATCACAAACCCAAACAAACGAAGCCCCCTTTCCTCCCCAAAAAACCCCGCAAACTAACCCACCTCGTGTACATGCGTTTTCTTCTTTTCCTGTACACTTTAGGGAGCCCCTGTATTGATGAAGCGCTACTCAGAATATGGGGAGTTCTCATTGAATCAATTCAATAAGTCATGTACGTTCACTAAAACCTGCCATGTTAATTCACTTGCTAAAGAAGCATAACCTACAAAGTTATTTAAAATTACTCCGAAAGTCCCGCTGTGTTTAGTGAATAGAAATATTTTCGAGAAAAAAGTTGTCATCTCATTCAGATATAGTTGTTAGCATGAGATATGGAGCTAGCCAGTAAAAATAGACGTAAGTATTCTGGTAAATATTTTTAGAATATACATTTTCAACTTTTTCCCGTTTCTATACGCCAGCTCAGCTTAAATTTACACCGTCTTTTGGAATTAATGCATTCGACCATTTGTAAATGTTCTTCCTTCTCAATCTGTGTCATGTATTAAAAAAAAAAAAAAAACAACAACCAAAACCCAACAAAAACGATTTCCCTCTTCGCCCTCCCTCTAACAAAACCCTTTACATCGAGGATTAAATGTCATATTTTACGTTTTCATCCATAGGTTTGCCAAGAATTTTTCTGCGTAGTAAGTTGTTTTAAGCTTCATAACGAAATTCACTTTCTTTTTACATCAATACATCTTATACACCGTCTTATTTATAACACTGACCAGAAGCCTTTGAGAAAAAGACATAGGATATAGAAAACTTTGACCTTACCTGCTCCCTAATGTGCTTGCAGCCAGAAAAGAGGGGGGGGGGGGAAGTAATTTCATATTATTCACCGTTTTGCCAGGGACAGTCGTCTCTCTGCCTCACAGGAGCAGCCGCACTGGGTCAGATGTCTGTACACATTTGATACATATAAACAGTATTATCAATAACTTAGAGTTTTGAGGGTTTTTTCCCCCCCCGATGGGGATCATGAGAGGAACAGCGGGTCAGACAGAAAAGAAATTCTCAGCTTTGCTCCCGACACGGCTATGAAAGGACCTAAATTCTTCAGAAGTCACTCAGTCTTTAACTCTAGATCCCCTTTGTAAAGGCTAAAGGCAGCGGTCACGAAAAGCTGAACGGGGGCTACCTTCCCGGCGAGGCCCCTTTACCTGCGCTGCGCTACAAAACTCCTAAAATACTTTTTTTTCCCTCCCCTCCCAGCCGTGGCAACTTCTCTTGGTGTCATCTCAGAGCTGTCTCAGATTACATTGTTTGGAATCTGCACTTTCAACACCATCTTAAGGCCCTGCACTGCCTTTTGAACCGAGATGCAGGCAACGTGCTTTTAGATCAGCTCGTCATCCCTTGCCTCTCCGTAGGTACCGTGACACCGCACCGCGCCCGTCCGCTGCTACCGGGGCCACAGCAGAACCCGGGGCAAGCCCTGCGGCCCCCGGCTCCCCTGAGCCCTTCCTCCCGAACATCCCTTTTATTACAGACTGCTGTGACACAAACAAAAAAAAGCCAATAACTCACAGCTCGTTTTGATACGAAGCAGCCCATATGAAGACTTTTGCTATTGTTGCTGTTGTGGACGTAGTAGTGATGTCGTTTTGTTAGGGTTTGAGATTTTTTTTTTGTTTGTTTAGTTTTGGGTTTGTGTTTCGTTTGGGGTTTAGTTTGGGATTGTTTTGTTGTTGTTGTTTTCTTTTTTATTTTTTTTCCCCACAGCCTGCTGTGCCACTTCACGTACACTTCATGGAACTTAAGAATGAACTCCTATTTACAGCAGGAAAAAACGCCCTCCGCGATTCTCCTACACTTACAAGCAGTGCCAGGCAGTGGGGGAGTGGGAGGGAATAGTCATTCTTCACTAGATCCTTTTATCTCTCAAAATACGAGGTGCCCATGGTCCAGCGTGGATAAAGCAGTTATGTTGGGAAACGTGCATCTCTTCCATCATTGCAGATTTGAATCATGCCACTCCTCCCCTCTGCCATCCCATTATCCAAGTTCTGCATTGATTATCGGGAGACTGGAAATCAGCATGTTGGAAGAAGCAAGAGTTTAGACGGAGGAACATATTTTAATTTCAATTTTAAAAAGCTATACAGTAACTAAGTTCTCCTGAGTGTTTTCCAGGGGGACTGGAGACTAAATTGTATTTACACTCTTCCCTCCAAATATCTTCATCCTAATCAAGGCATAACTAGTTTACTAAATATATATATATATATATATATATAATAAAAGGCAGTATCACCATGTCATAAAAAAATCTATAAAAATTGTTAAAGAACAGTTTGTTTGCATTTCTCCTGATTGATATGTAAATACAGTTTGAACTGTGTTTGCTCGGTCACTAGTGCTTAATAAAGAGATGAAATCACCTTTCTGTGGAACAAGTAAACAGACTTTAAACTAAGCCGACATCAGACAAAGTGGAAACGAGTTTATTTAATCGAAACTAAATCTAGTTTAAGAAAGATAAGTCAGTGTACATAATAATCCATTACAGTAATTACACCCACCACCAAATATGTGCTTATGAGGTTGTCGAGACACAATAAAATGACTTTATTTCCCCCTAAGTCTATAATGAAAAGTCACTGACTGAATCTCTATCAGACATGCTAACTCCTATATTCGGGGGCGGGGGCTGTAATATTTCTCTGCTCTATTAATGCCTTTCGGTGCTACTCACTTTTGAACGTTCCTGGGTTTGAAAGAACTCACATGAATTACGTATGAAGGGGAAATGTCGACTGAACCGGAGCACTTTCCCCTCGGTCTTGCTTATAAACTCCGGGAGAAACTAACCCTAATTTAAAGAAAAATACTTAAAGTTAACCCTGCTGTCGCTTCCTCCGCGGAAGCTGGCAGCTCTGCACCATGAACCAGGAATCCCCAAAGCTTTCTTCTTTTAGCAGAAATAACAGCACTAAACTCCAGACACCCTGCTGCCCTCCCCTACCCATCCCCCCGCCATGCTAATACGATGCTATAGGTCTGAAATGAATATTCTGCATAGAAGAACAACAAAAAAAATTTCTTTGAATTAGTTAAGAATGTCGCTGGATAAATCAGGACATAACCTAAAGAATGAAAGGTCTCGAAATTCCTGTTGACACACGTGATGTCCTCCAGTTAGAAATAAGGGGGAGGGGGTCAGAAAGAATCCGATTTTTTTTTTCCTTCCGTGTGCTTCCTTTTTTCTCCATCCAGACTAGCACTTGGTGTCCAACTAACACCGGCTATCTTGTATAAATAAAGAACTGGAGCTTTCGAAAGCTGCTACTTAAATTGGAGGTTGGGTTGTTTCCGTCATAGGCAACCTCTTTTCTTTCACTTCAAAAATATGATTATTTCGTAACACCTCTGTAATTCAGAGATGTTTCAATGACTGCGATCGCTTTCTATGGATTTGGAAAAAACCCGAAGCCGAGCAGCAGATGCAAAGGAAAACACGCTACGAGGTCTTTTAGAGTGGGGATACTTCTTATTTTGAAAGGGATATTTGGGACCTGAAAAATAGAGAATTACAGGGATTTCGGACTCGTCAGATAGGAGTTGTTTAGCTTCAGATGTTTTATATATTTACAGAGAAGTTAACATCCAACCGCCTTGCATTACCGATAATTACCTTCCTCCCAAAGGCCTCCCTGTGTCTCAGCCCGGCGCACACCTATGCGCACCCACCCACGTGCGCGCACGCACTTTCTCCTCATCTCCTTCTTTACAAACTTCCCGAGTGGCTACACAAAACAACCCCCAACAAACAAACAAACAAACACACACACAAACAACCCCCCCCTTAGGTAAGCGACACAAAAAACAGCACGCAAACCAACCAACCGAAGCCCGTCTGTGTTCCAGCGAGGCGCAGCCTGCGGCTCACCTCCCCCTGAGTAGTGGGGTGGGCTGTGCAGGGGAACCTGCGTGGCCGTGTGTGGCCATTTGGGGTTGGATATGAAGAATATGAAATATATGGATACGTAGAAAATTAATCACAGCCTAATAAAGAAAGTTAATTCAAACTACATGTTGTACACAATAAACTATCTTTTTATTTTGATTATAAATAAGGTGACTGTACTTCCCTTTGAAATACAAGTACATAGGAAAACCTGGTAGAAATTATATTTCTTTTTTTTTTTTTTCTTACAAGATATTAAAACTGGACACTTTAAATCGGACTCACGTTCTATACTAACAGCAGATTCTTCGTTTTGGTTTTTTGTTTGTTTGTTTTTGTTTTTGTTTTTGTATTTGTTTTCTAATGGCGTTAGACTTTTACCTTCTTTCTCCTCCGTGCCTTTGGCATTTGAATTTCTAGTCCCGGAATACTTTGCTTTCTCTAGCAAGATGTCACTGAGATGCCCCCTGCCCCCTCCCTCATCCCCCAAAAAATAATCGGGCTAATGAGTTTGGACTCAAGTCCTTCGGTCTCGAGTTGGTGAATCCCACTCGTTTGCTTGTCCTCTTTGCACGCTGAGGACTGATCCTATATCCCGATTACCCTCTGGCACAGCTCCCCTTTGGGAACAGGGTCTGAGCCCTGGGAGGGGCAGGGGCCTTCCAGGGTCTGGCAACATCTCGGGTTGTTTTTCCACCAAGAAGAAAAAAAAGTGGGGAGGGAAGGGAAGAAAAAGGAGAGAGATGCAAGGAAAGGAGCGTCTGGAAGGGAAACCAAAGGGGGAAATAAAAAAGAATATTCGTAATGTGTATAATTTATTAGAAGCTTCTTAGGAACTATATTTAAGCCAAATATCTACATAAGTTACAACAGGAAAAGGCGGCGTGCGCAAATAACAAACTGCCAGAGGATTTACGACGGGGTGATCAGTGTCCGTAAAAAAGGTGGGGGTTGGTTTGGTTGATTGTATTTTTTCCCTTTTCTTTTTACAACAAAATATACAGGCTACTAAAAACTATGGGTTTAGTCCAACTTTTGACAGCATTATACAGCTACAGGTTCACATCAAACGTAAGGAGGAAAATAAAAGCCAAGCCTTTGATGACTCCTCGTCTCCATCCGCTGGCCCTGGCGGCGGGCTGCGAGAGACCGGGGAGGGGGAAGCTGCTTCTTGTGTCTGGGTGACGCGAATGCGTTTTTTGGGGGAAAACCACCCCATCCCCCAAAATCTCTGTATTTACATGCAAGTTCTAGACGCTGGCAAAGTGTACATCTGATATCCAAGTCTTCAGACCGTGCCTAAAGATGGTCCTCTTTCTGCAGACTGCTCCATGGTTATTAGTCTGAATATTTTTATACACCCCATGGGACAACTTCGGGGGAGAAAAAACATAAAGACCCAAAACCATCAACAGTAACAATAAAAAGGAACAAAAAAGTGTCTGTCTCTCTTAGAGGTCCGCAGAGACCAATCAGTAAAACGGGGGAAAGGGAGAAGAGCATTTAAAAAAATTAAAAAAAAAAAAAAAAAAGAGAAGAAAAGCACGCAGTAGTTTGAAGAGGACAGAGATTTGTGTAACTGGGAAAATCTGTTGGGTTGGGGTTTTTTTTCTTTTTTTTTCTTTTTGCCTTTTTTTTTTCTTTTCCTTTGTTTAATCCTTTTACCAGGTCCTACCGTATAGCAAGGTGGAGCAAGACATGGCAGTGCCATAGTCAGAAGTAGAAGAGTTTAGGTGAGACAAACTGGAGACTTGGCTCTGCAGAGAGGAAGGGCTGGCCGAGTGCTGTCCCATGTCTGGAGACTGCCCCGCACTGTTTGTCTGGTGGCTCTGATGCTGTCCGAGGCTGTTGCCATTGGTAGCCACTGTGATCGTTGTAGCTGCCTGCTGCTGATGGCTCTGGATAGCTGCTGTGGGTGTGTTGGAGCCTGCTTGGCAGGGCTTGCCATCCTTCACAAGCACTGGCACCGCCACCCTTCTGGGAGACTGCTGCTGCTGGCAGGAGCCGTTCTCCTGTTGCATCTGCTGCTGCGCAGCCTTGTCTTTGGCCTGGCGTTTCATCTTGTAGCGGTGATTCTGGAACCAGATTTTGACCTGAGTCGGGGTGAGATGTATCATGCTGGCTAAATGTTCCCTCTCCGGGGCGGAGAGGTATTTTTGTTGCTTGAAACGTCTCTCCAGCTCGTAAACCTGGGCCTGCGAAAAAAGGACCCTCCGTTTCCTCCGCGGCGTGCTCTGGAGCGGGGCCATGCTCTTGCTCACGTCTCCCAGGGAGCCGAGGCTGCCCATGCCTCCCATGTTCATGCCCGAGGACGGCGCCATGAAGCGGGAGACTGCAAGGGAGAAGGCGGCACGTTTTAGGCGGCTCGGCTTGGCCCGGCCCGGCCCGAGTGGGGCCCCGCGCTCCGGCAGCCCCCGCCGCCGCCTGCCCCCAGCGGGGCTCCGCAGCCCCCCGGCAGCCCAGCCCCGGCCGCGGCCTCGGGGCACCCGCGCTTCTAAACAACGACTCATGTCCCTGGGGCGAGCGGTGGCCCCCTTCTCGCCCGGCCCAGCCCCGGTGAATAAGGGCGACCACTCGCCCCTCGTCCTGCCCGGGACGACAGCCAAGAGTACCTGATGTGACAGCCGCGGCGGCAGCGGCCGCGGACAGCGGCTCCGCCGGCGCCGGCCGAAGAGGACTCTTCCGCTCCCCCGCCGCTTCCCGGGACGCGGCCCCGGTGCCTTTGGCTTCCCCCCTCGCCCGCCCGGTGCCGGGCGGCGCGCAGGCGGACGGGCATCGCCGGCTCCCTTCGGGCCCCCGGGCCGCGACGCTCCCGCCCCGCTGGACGGCGAGAGGCAGGCTCCCGCTCCCCGCCACAGCGGGGCTTCCAACCCCCTTGCCCCGCAAACGCAGCCGCGGGATGCTGACATGCAACCAGACGGGGTGGAAGGACTGGGCAAGATCCTCGGGCAGGAGGAGGAATTTGGGGTTTGGGGACAGCGTCTGGGTTTGAGACCGACTTTTGCCCTGTCACGGACCCCCCGTGCCTTGTGCCCGCCGTGTGTCGGGGCAGTTGCGCGGCAAGCCCCCTTCGGCCACCCAGCCCCGGGCTGACTTACTTGAGGAAAAGCGCGGATCCGGGTTGGTGCCGTACCATCCTGTCGCCGAAGCGCTGTTCCTCATGGTGTCCTGGTAAGGCGGCAGCTCGCTCATGTTGCCCAGGTTCCCATTGCAATAGCCCCCCATCGTAGCATGGGAGAGCTGGGGGACCCCTGCCGCTGTCATATGGTAGGCGGCAGTCACTGTTCCGTTGTGGCCCATGGGGTGCTGCTGCATGGCCGGCTGAGAAACCTGAGACTGTCTGTAGGCTGACAGGGGAGCCCCCAAGTTACTGGCCTCCATGCCCACTTTCTTGTAGCTTTCCTCCAAAGGACTCAAGATGTCAGACACTGAGAAAGGAGTCGTATGCTTTGGGCTCATCGACATGATTCGGCGGCTGGGGAAAAAAAAAAAAAAAAAGGGAGGGGGGGCAAATTTTTTTTTTTTTTTTTTTTTTTTTTTTCCAAATTTTTTGGGTTTGTTTTACCCCCCATTTTTT
>WAAE01000320.1:23621-48645 GCA_013400495.1 Nicator chloris
TTTTTTTTTTTTTTTTTTTTTTTTTTTGCCAAATATTCTGGTGTTGCCTTAACGCCGATCTTGTTGGATGTACACGTAACCGAGTGGACGAAGTCCGCCTTAATTGGATTGAGTGGAGGCTCAGGGCTGCCTTTCGTTTGTTTTAGCCAGACGCCAGGTTTTAGGCTGCCACCAGAGGCGGGGCATAGGCACTAAAGCAACAAGACAATAGAAGCCTACATCTTGCCCAAGATAATTAGCTTACATGCTGATGACAAGGTAAACACCTTTAAGTTTTACTTGTCAGAATTTTTTTTAATGTCTTTTGGAAAAAAAAAAAAAGAGAGAGACAGAGAGGATGGGAGAGAGAAGAAAAAAAGAAAGACCCCGGGAGCACAACTCTTTTTTTTTTCTTCTTTTTTTTCTTTTTTTTTTTTTTTCCTCGGGGTGGCAATATCGTGGACGGGAAATGGAAGGCAAAGCAAAAAGACCACCATTTGACTGGTTGAAAGGATTTAAAAACAGCTCCCGGGTGGCAAGGCTGTCAGCCTAGCCTTTGTGAGAGCTGGGGAAACAGGGTGGAATGCCAGTAAGCCAAAGGAAAAGACAGAATCTGCCTCTTCCCTCACTAAGTTTGGTCCGGAAGGAGCCCCGCCGCCGGGAGGATAACTCTCCGGAGGGCAGATCTTTCTCTTCGGGCCATAGCTCCCCGTGCCCCGCACTCCCCGCACTGGCTCGTCAGATGCCCCGGCAAGCTGGGGCTGAACAAGCGCTTGGGGTTTCGCATCTCGGGAACACTCTCTATGTCTCCTAAGACACTCAGTGCAAGGATCATTTCTCTCCCTAAACCCATAAATTTCTTTCAACTAGATTTTTTTTTTTTTAATATCTCAGAGAGGTGTGGAAGACACAAGTTTGCAAAATCAAGTAGTAATTTAATTGCCTGGGGCAAGAGACCGATGAAAATAGGTTAGAGCAAAATGTCGCTTGTTATTCTCAAAGGCAAAGACTCTCACAGCCTCTCGTGGTCCCTCTGAAGCTGAAGCTGCTTTCTAAGGTTATTTATACAGCACAGGAGCTGGATGGAGAAGACCTCTCCGGTCATCTGCTACACGACCTTGCCAATGAATTCCCTGTAGTTTCCAATAAACTGTAATTTCTGGCACTTTCGGATCTGTTCTCGGATCCGATGTGAAAACAAAAGCGATCCATTCACAGCCACACGCACACGTACAGGCAGCCAGTAGCTAATGTCATTCGGGTCTTTGAAGAAATCTTCCAATGTCTAGTGTCTCCAAAGCTTATATTTCAGGGTGATCCGGGCGGAGGAGAGAAACCTCCCCCGAATGTTTCATACCCCGGCCTACGGCCCTGGCAACCACAATTTAATACAGCGATTACCTGAATATTAAGAAAATTACAGCGAAGGTACAGTTAACCCTGGGACTTTGAAGTGTCAAGTAACTATTTAGTAATTGCACTTGTAAATATGTTTGTGCTCGGCTGGTTCGTGCTTAAAAATGCAAAAGTGCACTTGCTACCCGGGAATAACTAAATATCTTTGTCTAAAGTGGCAGCATAAATAGCCGGTCGCTTTGTGGCTGTGCTTGATATTAGTACATAAGGATCATTTTGCTTCAATTGGGAGGCTCTCATTCACTAGGCAAGAAACCGTTTAGGAGAAAGTAGGTTCCCGTATGAGAGTTAACATCCTTCAAGTGTAAGCCTCAGTCTTGATTACACTTTAGAGCTCTGCAAGAGGTGAGCTTTTCCACACAAATATAATCGGGGGAACTTTCCTTCAATCAGGCCTCCAGCTCTCTTACATCATCTCAGCTGCTTCTTTCGGCACTAGCTCCCTCAAGGCTGAATATCCCGAAGTGGGCTGGTTGTGAGTCTGCTGGGTCACCAAAGACAGAGAAGGGCGACTTTGGGCTAGAAGGGCGTTTGGTTTTTACCTCTTCTTTTATCTCTTTTCTTCTAAAACCTTTCAATCTTGTCTTTCCAGATCTCTGGAACATTTCCTTACCCCCCACCCGCAGCCCCACCCGCCCCGTTTTTTTCTCCTTTCTGAGCGTATTTTTGAGTATGGTCTTTGGTTTTGTTCCTACACAGAGACTCGACCTTGCCTTAGTGGTTTGATTGTTTGGGGTTTGTGATTGTTTTTTTTCACCCCGAATTTCTCAGACACTCCATCCCCATGCCTCTTTCATGAGCCTTTAAAAGAAGGGGTTGGATGGAAGGGAAAAAAATTAAATACTGCAGGATCCACCAAAACGACGGCTTGGTTGACTTTAATCAGAGATGAAAGGCGGCAAGTGACCGCGCAACTTGTGGCGCAGGAGCAGCGACTCCGTTCCCATCCACGGAGTGCGAGGTGGGGCAGCTCGATAGGCCCCAGCAGCAGCTCCGGCGGCGGGAGCGGGGTGCGGGGAGCCGGGAGCGGGGAGCCGGGAGCCGGGAGCCGGGAGCGGGGCTCTGGACACGCGGGCGGGCGAGAGTCCGGCCGCCCCGCGCCGGCCCCGGAGCGCCGCCCGAAAGACCCTTTGGCCGCCGGCTGCGCCTGCCAGAGATTATTTATCCTCTCACTCGAGTGAGCGCAGGTTAAATCGCCTCCGAAACATTGCTCGGTTAGGTTATCCCGAGCGAGTCGGGCCTTGGCTCTGCGCGGGGTCTCGTAGAAGAAAGCTAATGCGAGAGCGCTTCGTTCACCTTTGCTGGGAAGCGGGTGAAACTCTCCTGTGCGCGTCTGACCGCTGAGTTAGGAATACACCGGCGCGCGTACAGGCACAGCTACCTCTAGCTACTTTTCAGCCCGGCTGTAACGACGCGGTGTAAAGGAAACAGGTCAGCCTTTGCACCTGCTTTCCGCCCCAAATGAGCTATAACGGGGCGACTCACAAGGACAAGGGGCGAGAAAACTTCTTCGCTGATGCCGTGTCCCTTCACTCTCCCTTTTCTTTCAAACCCTCCACCGGAGTTTTCGTCTGCCAGAGATGGCTGCTCCCAGCTTCCGGGGAGGGTGGCCGTCCCGACAGAATCCTGCCCAGGCTGCCTTTAGCGATATATTCGTTTACCTGGTGATGCTGCTTAGTAAAACACTCGAGTTAAAAAGAAATGCTAAGGAGGAGAGCAAGGAAGATGAGATGCGTTCTGCCTGGTGGAAGCATTTTCATGAGAAAGGCACGGTTTTCACCCCGTGTTTGCAGAAATGCGGCTACACGGACGTCCCTTCAATAGCTTCTGACCCCACACAATCCTTTTGATAACACTCGAGAGGTGGAAGAATGGGAGACTTTGTCAATCAAATGGTGCCAATCCCAATGGAAACGGTGCCACCAAGACCGCAGAGCGTTTCCTCATCAACTGGATTGCGGGGGCTGGGAACTCAAGGATCAGCTTTTGAAAGTGCGCACAGGGCTCTCCAAAGACAACAATGTCTTTTTTATACGAGCTGCTGTGCCTCCCCAAGGGGAATTAAATATGTTCGGCCAGGCAGAGCTCAGAGGGCTCGGAGGGCAGAGCCCTTGGGTCCCACGCAAACCGCACGCAAATTCTTTCTCTACAAGAAAGACGCTTTCTAGGTGTAACTTTTTGATACAAAGCCATGAGGTGCTCCCTGCTCCCTGTGGGTCACTTAACGGGTGCACGTCTGGCTGCACCCCCTGCCCAGCGCTGCCGCCCCCGCTCCCAGCGCCGAGGAGGCGGCCCTGCCCGCTGCCCTGCCCGCAGCCCCACAGCCCGCCCTGCCGCGGGAGCAGGGCTCTGCGGCGGGGCCAGCCGCTCCTAGAGAGGTCCGAGTTAGAGGTGGCAAGAGAAGATCTGTGACAGAGCTCTTTCTTCGCTTCTGGTCATCAGTCTAAGTCTAACACATCCATAGAGAGATGTAAATGACCACCTGGAAAAATGGCACCACCGAGGAGCTTGCCGCAACTCTCCCCTCTCCACACACCCTGAGCGAGCTCAAAGAAACTTTCATCTGATTGCTTGTGCATGTCGGTGTAATGCACCCTCCGTTTCTCCATGCTCCCCTGAATGGAAGATGTGCCCAGCACACCTACGCCGGGAGCGGTTTCCGTAGTGATCGTGTAGGGCGGACTTGTGTCTCTGCCGGCCGCGGGCAGGGCGCTGGGAGCCGCTCCCCGCCTGGAAAGCACATGCTTGGGCGTGTAAGAAGGCAGGAGTCCTCCCAGAGACGCACCCTGCGAGCGCTACCTAGGCACGGAGCGCTCTGGGTGGGTGTGTGGAGAAACGCCTGTTGTGGCTCATGGGGACAATTCCTCGCCGTGGGAAAGCCCCTCTGCCCTGGTTATCTCGTTAGGGTGGGAGAAACCCCTCAATACACTGGTCGAAACCTCTCCCCCTGGCGTGGGAACCTAAGGCAACCAGCGAGACCACCAAAGGCTAAAGCGAAAATCCTCACCCCTCCGCAGAGCACGCACAGTTGCTCCTCCAGCTGCCCAGGGCGTGGAGCATCTCGCAGCTGGGGGTTCTCGGGGCCCCTTCGCCACCGGTCCCTGACGTCCCCACTCGCAAAGCTCTGCGCTAGAGAGGGCAGCGTTGCCTCCGCTCAGCTCTTTTCCCTCCTTCCCCAGTTGCTAGAGGACGGCTGAGCCCTCCTGCCCTAGTCCTCGACACCCTCCCCGTCCTTTCCTTCGCCGGGCCGTTCCCGGCCAAGAGGGCCAGGGTGGGGCCAGGTACGGGGTGCCAGGGCAGAGGGCCGCCGTGCCAGGGCGGGAGCGGCGGGGGCGGCGGGGCCCCGGGGCACGCCTCGGCCCGGCAGCCACACCGCGCCCCTCCGCGGCTGTCCGGCGTGGGGACCCGTGGGGAAAGGGCTGTTTGTAGGCATGGGTGGCCCGGTAGTGTCGGGTGGATAGCAGCAGCACTGGCCCCGATGTGTGAACTACTGTCTGACCGCCTCGTCCGATATTATCAGCAGTTAATATAAGCCCACCACATCTGGTTTTCTTAGTGTCAGTAGACTGTCACTGCCGCAGCAGTGCCAGTATACACATACAAGACTTATTGCTGCCCTGAAGCGTTTTTGATACACCCAAGACAGAGGTGATTATGCGGAGGATTACTTGAAGGTGGTTGTTGAGGCAATTTGCAAAAAGTTAGCCTGTAGAGATAGTTAAAAATATAACCACGTTTTATTTAGATATACTTTTAATCGGTATATACCTACAAACAGAATCCCGCCGGGATCTATCTATTTATCTGGTTTTGGGTGTTGCTATTAGTATATTACATTAGCTATCTTAGGAATTATGCGCTTTTGTGTGTGCTCCCAGACATGCCTACACACACACACACACAAGCGTGGGGGTGCATACCTCCGGCAGTGGGTATGCATGAGTATATATTTACGCATACATTCACAGTCCTCAACCCTGTCGTCTCTTAAGTGTTTCAAAAAGGAACTCAGCTTTTAAGTGGGTCACCTCACCGCCCTCCCTTCCCCTTCCCTCGCCCAGGCCTGCGGCCGCGCCGGCGCCGGGAAAAGGGGCTCTCGGCTCCCGGGTGGGGTTGGACGCGGAGGCGACGGACATGGAGGTGTCTGTGGGTGCAGAGTGGAGGGTCGGGCTGGGGGTCGCTGCCGGCAGTTTGATTTACCGCAGACCTTTTCTATTTCAGCGTGGCTGGCGGCGGCGGGCGGCGCGGGGGCTCGTTGCTCACTGCCCCCTGGTTTGGTCTCGAAGCCCCCTTCCCGTGCCTCCGGACCGCCCCGCCGAGGGCCTCGGGGCGCTGCAGCCGGCCCTGTGCATGCTGCAGGGCGGCGGCTCCGCGCCCTCCCGCGCCCTGGGCGCTGCGCTGACGGCGCGCAGGGCCGAGCCCGGGGCCGCTCCCCGCCGCCCGCCGGGAGTATGTGCGCTGCTGGACAGGCGACCTTTCCCCCTCGACCTTACCNGGCGGCGCGGGGGCTCGTTGCTCACTGCCCCCTGGTTTGGTCTCGAAGCCCCCTTCCCGTGCCTCCGGACCGCCCCGCCGAGGGCCTCGGGGAGCTGCAGCCGGCCCTGTGCATGCTGCAGGGCGGCGGCTCCGCGCCCTCCCGCGCCCTGGGCGCTGCGCTGACGGCGCGCAGGGCCGAGCCCGGGGCCGCTCCCCGCCGCCCGCCGGGAGTATGTGCGCTGCTGGACAGGCGACCTTTCCCCCTCGACCTTACCCTGGGGGTAACCAAAGCTCCCTTTTATTTTCAGTGTCACTTCGGAGTTTGCCTTTTGTTCCCCGCTACCTCTCGCTTCCAGGGATACGGGCGGCTCCCCGCTGGCTCGGGGAAGGGCTAGCGATTGCTAAGATCTCTAATTTAAAAACCACAATGGAGTCCTTTCGACCAGCCCGTGTGGTGCCCGAGCTTTATTTTCGTGCCGAGGAGAATGTAATTGTTTCTTTCCTTTTGTTTTCACAGCAAAACTCGAGGGCAAGTTACAGGAGGGGTGATAGGAACCTCGGCCCTTCCTCGTTGCCCGTGGGTGCCCAGCAGGGCCACTCAGCCGGGGACCGACCCATCTGGTATGTGACCACGGCAGCCCGGGAACCCGCGCAAACGGCGCGGGTTCAGGCGCATCTATCCGCGGATGCCCCGCTGTCACTGATTTCGGAGTGACCGAGCGCTCTCGTTATTTGCCCCGAAGTTATTTTCTGCCTCTCTTCTGCTCCCCCGTCTGTGGCTTGACCTGCGCTCCCTCAGTGGCTTTAATTTGGAAGCTGCCATGTGTCCCATTGTGCCCTTGGCTTTTCTCTCCGGGCAGGGCCCCTCAGTGCAAGGTGGGCGCTGCACACGCTGCCGGCCGTGCGGAGGGACGCCCCCGGGCCGGAGCCCGCGGTCCGCAGGGGCGGAGGGACCTGCAGCAGCCTCCCTCCCTCCGCTGGCCGCCGGGGAAAGCGCAGCGCCGGGCCCGGGCCACGAGGGCTGGCGCTCGCCTGGGCCTGTAGACTTGCTGCTGTTGCTGTTGAAATTTCACCCTAGCCAAGGCAAAGTCGTATAAATGAGGAAACAGAACGGGAATTTGCTCAGTTGCCCGTGGGATGTAATTACATGGATATTCATCCGTTTTCACTGTGTGTTTCTCCAAATCTAGGGGAAAGGATTAGCTTCTTTTACTGTTGCTGCAGCTCCTCCTCAACACCTTCCCATAGTGGTAGCTCTGTCTCTGAGCAAGATTCTTCCTCCTCACTGGGGAAAGTGAAATTTGCCTGTTGCTGAATCAAGAGGAACTATTTAATAAATTGTGCCGGTTCCAAGAGCTTGCTTTACAGCAACAGTCAAAAACTTTCTAATTGTGTTCTTGCTAGTCAATGGTCATATACACAAAAGATTCTCACAAAAACTTCCTTTTGGGAGTGACTCTGCCTCTTCCCCAGCTACTTTCTATCTTTTGAGCTTGTAGCCCATAAATCCATCCCATGAGGGCTGCTCTTAGTCCCTGCTCTGCGGGAGCAGCCCAACTGACCCATGCTCTTCTCTGAGTGTGGGAAGTGAAGATGCAAATGCCATCCAGGGCTGAAGCTCTTGGAGGTAGAGCTGACATGAATCAGTAAGCTGGCCTGATAGGGCCAGAGTGACCCAACTGCCTACTCAAAGTGGTAGGTGGTTTGTTTGTTTGTCATGTGAGCCTTAAAAATCAATATTTCCCCAAGCCTTAAAACACAAACAAACAAACCCCAATCAATGTGCACGCTACCTTGATTTTCTTCTGTTCCTTTCTTGGAAGAGTGGACATGGAAATCTAAGCAAAGAGGAGATATCTATGTCCACTCTTCCAGGAAAGGAACAGAAGAAGCCCAAGGGCAAACCTAGGGATGTTTCAGAAGGCTATTTTTCATTTCATGGGAATCAGTGTCTCTGGGAAGATCGTGCCCTCAGTCTGGCTAGTACAACTGGTAGGTCTAGTTAAAAGCTGATGTAAAAAGCTGCAGCACAAAGAAAGCCATTTGTAGCTAAACTCAACAATGAACTTTATTGGTCCTGCTACCAAAGCCATTAACAAAGCTCTGCACTCTGCAGCATTGTTTCTGGGGCTGGGTTTTGTTAACCAGTTACTGATGTCTGTATATGGCCCAGGGTACTGATTTAACAGGTGCATTCCTCTTGCCAGGAAAGGGTTCAGTTCAGTTGCCAGTTTCAGCTAGTTCAGTTTCAAATACCAGTCTTTCAAGAGTTTCCTGCTGTAAATAGGGTCTCAAAAGTTTATTTTAATAACAAAAGTTATTGTGCAGTGGGATGGATATATGCATGGCATACACGGCAGGAAAGGCTCTTCTTGAGCCATGAGACTTTTGCCAAGAATTTGACAACTCTGACAACAGCTCCATTATCTCTAAGTCTGTAGGTCAGGCACCTCGAACCAGATCAGGTTCCATCAGCAGGACTACCCTGAAATACTCCATGTTTCAAAGACGTTGCTCTAAAAACAATGTGTGTGGCTTGCTCAGTCCAGCACCAGTGGCACCTGTATTGTCATACATAGCAGAGTTCCTGTATTTTATACAAGAATTGGAAATAGGGAATAGTGAGTTACAACTATTTGCAGCACTGAATTACTTCTGGGACGAATGGGCATCTGTGTTTTTCTGCAACTGCATGCACCCCATCTTTTTGCTCAAACATTGTAATTTCCACTCTGCCAAATATGTTAGTTTGTATGAATTGCACAGTGTAAAATATAGGATGTTTTTCTTGCCAAGGAAGGTGAAGCAATGGATTCATCAAAATGTTTCACCTTTTCCTTGTCCCAAAAAGAACCAGTAATCCAGAAAAGAAATGACAAAATTGGAAAGGGATCTCTCACCCTTATGAAGAACAGAACTGCTCCTAAATGAGCTGGGTCTTACTGTAACCAGCTGATGTCCATGTCTTCCTCTGGTTGTTGTGTCCCAGCAGCAACCTCTCTTCCCTTTGGTTATCCATTGGCAGGATTCTTTGGCTCCCATACTTACAGGGGATTGGTACTACAGTTCCACTTGCAACCAAGTGTTTATTGAAAGGTTTCCCAGATTTAACAAAAGATGGTCTCAGCCTTGCAGGACTTTTCTTCCTGGAGCTGATCAGCAAGAAGGAAAGAAAGTAGTTCAGCTTGAGGTTCAGTTGGGTTGAAGGACCAAGAGCTGGGAAGCAAAACCAAAGCTTCTTTGTATTGTAACCTAAAAAATGCACCCAACAAATTTCTGAAGGTCCAGAAGTATTTTATCTTTAGAGCAGTACTTTGTATTCAAATAGAAATCCTGAAACATATGCTAAAACTAGCATATCCTTGCTAGCAACTCTATTTTCTGTTTTCCCAGATATTAGTCATTATTAGCATTGTAGTACAGAAGGGTCTCCATGTAGCAGGAATATCTTCTAAATTACTTTGGATGATAGATATAATGAAATTAAAAATTTCAGTCATCTTTGCCCTGTCATAAATGAAAGCACATGTTATACTTATTCAAAAAGTAGCTGACCATAGAATTAGGTTCCAGTTACATTTGCAATGTGGAAATGTTTATGCTGAAAAAGCCTAGATACTTTCTGGAAAGTAGTTTAATCATGTAAAATAGTCCATTAATGGATTTTGACTACTATTCAGTTTTTAAAATAATGTCCCTTATAATTAGTTGTTTTATCATTCCTTTATGAGCCTTGCTTATTTTGAATTCCAGGGAAAGAAGACTGCTAAGCTAACATAATGAGATAATATCCTTCACTGACATAAGTAAGGCTACGAGATGGACTGCTACCCACATTAGTAATTATACATGCTCCATTTCCACATCTGGAACCAGAATGAATGCTCTACAGCATTTTACTCTCTCTGAATAACATTAACTGAAAAAAACCCAAGTGAGTAACTTGTTTACGTATTAGTATTGGAGGAAACAACCTGAGCTAACTGTCCTTAAGTCTGTGGAGTCAAACTCATTCAGCAAGCACTTAGCACAGGACTAATGAGGAAGCCATTTTACCACCTACATACAAAACGAGTGTGCCAGCTCTGCCATTCCACAGAGGTGCCAGCTTCAAGATCTATATGCTCTGGGAAGGGACCAGAGAGCAGAGAGAGCATCACAGATTTGTCCAGTTGTGAGTCACAAGCTTCGTAGGTGACACTTCCATACCATCTTCTCTGTGTGAGCTCAAAACACTCTGTGACTATCAGAAGTTTTAGGGTGAGAACCTAATATGACGTCATAAGAGGCAAAGATGTAGCCCATGCTCATATGGGCAATAGATGGGTCCAAATTACCTTCTAGAAATCTTTTCTGAGTAATGAAGGAATGCAAATCCACACATTGCCTATCTGGCCACACTGACCTCACTGGTAGCACAACTAGCACAGCTTGCTGTTGAGACTGAGAGGCAGAACTCCTGGTTAAAAATACATGCAGTCAGAGCAGCTCAGTGCTGCAGACAAATGAAGCTCCCAGTGGTCCCTGTGCCTGCACTGGCTACAAAGCAGCTAAAAGACGTTTTGAGAGGAAAACCACCATGGTAGGCCAGCAGTTCCACAGTCCCTCCTTATGTGACTGAAAGCAGGGCTGCCCATGGTGCCTCAGGAGCATGTACACTGCCATCATCTGCAGGCAGGCGTCCACCCTCCCATTTGGCCACCTGTGGCCTGGGACTCTGCTGGAGTGAGAAGTAAGGATGCATTTAAATTTAGTGGGAAGAGTCTCTGGTACTTGGAGCATTTAAAGCTTGCACTGCAAAACCTATCAAAGAGTACTTGCTTTTCATTATAGAATTTTGGTGCTTTTGCAGTGAAAATACTTGGTCCTGAATGCAGCCTGGAAGCATCAAATGGAAATACATATTACATGAAGCAGGGGTTTCCAAACAGATCTTCCTTTGGGTACTGCTTGCTGCAGCAGCCCTTGCTGATGGCAGGGATGGCAGCTGAAGCTCTTGACAGTAGCAGTGGCCAGGGCTCCTGACAGCAATTGGTGGCTGCCAGCACTGACTTTGTACCAGACATACGCCTCATTCCGCTTCCTGCTCCTCAGCCGCTCGTCACTGCTCTCCCAGCACCAGGATGACAATCATCAGCTTCCTTATCTTTCCCCAGCCACACTGCATTTCTTCCTCTTCCTCCTATCCCCCTTTCACAGCTGACCAGCACCAGCAGTGTGCTGGCAAGAGCTGGCTTTGGTGGCAGAGGCTGGGCGACAGCTTGCAGACAGGTACCAGCCTCACAGCTGAGCACCTTTCCTCATAACACAGAGCAGTGTGAGTGCCAGCAACATTGCACAGGCTGCAGAATCTTCATGCCCAGGAAAATGATGGATTAAAGCAACCAACCACTTCAGAAACAAGAAGAAAAGGTGTCTGAAATGTTTGTACATTTGTTAAATTTTGGTTTTTCTAGAAACTTTTCAATGCATTTTGGATGCTCAGCTCTCCATGGCCTGTTCCTTGCAAGGCATAATACTTTGCTGAATGTGTAGCCCCTTCAATTGCTGGGCTTCTCTAAATTTTCTTATTCTGACTAAGTCATTATGTATCCTGCATTTATTAAAAATGGCTAGAAATACAGAACTTTGCCTTTCTCTCAATCTGCATGTCATTCCTTTACAAAGCTTGAAAATATTTTTCCTCTGGTATTTATTCATTTTGCCATGCTGTATATCCAATTAGACTATTCTACTGCATTTAGAAATGAGAACAGTTCCACCTCCCTTGCATCCAGCTCCATTTCTCTTCAGTTTCATTTCCCTCAGGGTCACTGTTAGGTGATGATATGCAGTAATGTCCCCAGTGAGGTGCTGTTTCCATTAGCTTTCCCCTTCAGAGGTGGTCAGAGGTCTGAATTCTTATATGATTTGTTTTCTTGGCTACTTAGAAGATAAGATTCAGTTCTGATCCCTCTTCTAAATGGAATGCTTAATTTTCTGTATTTCTTCCATTTCTAATAAGGCAGTGTCTTTTGCCTCTGATTTTAAAGCAAGGAGTATGTTTTTGTGCACAATGTTTTTTAATCATCATTCAATACTATTTATGTAAAATGGATATAAAAGGAGGAAGAAATCACATGGCAGAACATAACATGCACATCTATACACACATATTAAGAAGATCACAGAAAATGCCCTCAAACACATCTACATGAAATGCGTAGAGAAAACAAAAAACACCTCTTCCTGAGGAGCACAAAGTGTCTTCTGTAGATGAATAAATGTGTAAGCTTCATAATAAATTATGCAGCCTGTTCAGTGGGTGTAAACTTTGCTGAATCAAACATGATCAAACGTTCAATGTGCTTTGGGGGCAGAAAGGGGATGACAAGCCAAACAGAGTAGTTTTCCATTCTTCTCTCAATAAAGGGTCATTTGAAAGTTTATCTTGTGAAATGGTGATGTTTTTCTCATCATGAAATTTTGACATGTGCAATGCCTTGTTGCACTTTACCTTGCAAGGGTGGCTATTTCCCTAAAGTTAGTATTACTTGGTAGCCTTCTGTTTACTCTTCACACCACTTGAGGCCCACGGTAGGGCTTTGTGAGAGAAGCTGGAGACAAATGGCTCTGTACCTCACCATCACAGACCTTGAATAAACTGGTGCAGAAGTAGGTTTGGAGACAGATTACGGCAAGCATCTCAGGGGAGTCTGTGGCCCAGAAATATGGAGAAGGTTTGGAAATGCAGTAACTGTTACTGAGAAATCAGAATTACTGCCCATATAGTCAAACCTACAAATAAGCATCATATCTGGGGTGAATTTCAACCACCAGATGGATTTCATTCACCTAGTTTTGCTGATCTTTCTATGTTTTCATTGTAAATTTGACTTCCTACATTATGTGATGGGCTGACCCTGGCTGGATGTCAAGTAGCCACCAAAGCTGCTCCATCACACCCCTCCTCATCTAGCCAGAGGTGAGAAAAAAATACCACAAAAGGCTCTTGGGTCAAGATAAGGACAGGAAGGGATCATTCCTCTATTATTTTCATGGGTGAAACAGATTCACCATGGGGAAATAAACTGAATTTATTACCAAGCCAATCAGAATAGGATAATGAGAAGTAAAACCTAATCTTAAAAAAACACCTTATCCCTACCCTGGCCTCCTTTACAGGCTTAACTTTATTCCCAAGCTCTCTATCTTCTCCCCTCCAGAAGCACAGAGAGATGGGAATGGGGGTTACAGTCAGTTCATCACTGCTGCTGCTTCCTTCTCAGGGGAAGGAATCTTCACACCCTTCCCCTGCTCCAGAATGGGATCTATCCCACAGGAGACAGTCATCCATGAACTTCTCCAAAATGAGTCCTTCCCACAGACTGCAGTTCTTTCTGAACTGCTCCAGAGTGGGTCCCCCATGGGGTCCCAAGTCCTTCCAGCAAACCTGCTTCAGCGTGGGCTCCTCTCTCCACAGGTCCTGCCAGGATCCTGCTGCAATATGGACTTCCCATGGGGCCACAGCCTCCTTTGGGCACTCACCTGCTCTGGCAGCTCCAGGGGCTGCAGGGAAATGTTGGTTCCATCTTGAGCCCCCAGGGGCTGCAGAGGCACATCCTGTCTCACCATGGTCTGCAACAGAGGCTGCAGGGAATCTCAGCTCCAGAGCCTGGAGCACATCCTGCCCCTTGTTCTTCACTGCCCTTGGTGTCTGCAGAGTTGTTTCTTCCACATATTGTCAATCCTTTGTTCGCTGGCTGCAATTGCTTCTGCCTTTTCTTAGCTTTCTTCTTAACCATGATATTCCCAAGGTGCTACCACCGCCACTGATGGGCTTGACCTTGGCCAGTGGTGGGTCTCCCTTGGAGCTGGCTGGCACTGGCTCTGTTGAACACAGCTGGAGCTTTTAGCAACTTCTCACAGGAGCTTCCTCTGTAGGAGCTCCCTCCCCCACTCCCCGCTACCCAAACCTTATCATGCAAACCCAATAAAAGTTATCTATATTTAACTAAATAGAGACCCATCAATAGATATTACACTGTAATTGAACAGGGCAAGTTTAAAGCTGGATTAAACCATACAATTTTCAGTAGATATTTTTTCTGAATTGTCATATTTTTCTTTCAGGGCAAATCTAGATTAAACTCCTCAGGGGTGTAGATTGCCACATGTTGGTCTGCCCTCCATTGCCTCAGGGGGATATCATAGCCCAGCTGTATTGTTGATTAAAATCTGATGTTATAAAAAATTGAATTTACTCTCCCAAAAGTCTTCTTTTCTCAGTTTCAATACAGAAGTGGAGAAAGTCTCAGATGTTAAGGTTTTTTCAAAGACAGAAATTTAACCAAAACATTGTTGTTTGGATAAATGGTCTGAATTCAGGAGGAGCATAAAATTCTTCTGTGGGAGAGAAATTTCAGTTTGCGATCTTCTCAAATTTAAAAATAACCAAGCAATTTATCTGAATTCTTGAAATAATTTTGAGTGGGTAAAGGGCTGTGTGAAAATCTAATACTCTGCTTCCTTCTAGGGAGCAGAAAGTTGTGGAAAAAACCTCTCAAACTGTACACCTGAACATCAAAGATTTGACAGAACTCTGCTCCATCACACAGTCTAAGTAGTTGACACAAACGTTCTCCTCTTGTATGAATAACTAATGCTCATGTACATAGTTTATTAGGGTGATAATGAGAAATCAGTTGTTTTGTCACCTCAGCAGGACTTACCAGATCTTATTTACCATCAGGAATGTTATGATTGCTTTCCAGGCACTGAAAAGTGTCTGCCCTGCCTTTGTCAATCAATGTTACCTGTCAGAGAAAGATTTCATTCTTAGCTATTAGGGAGGTTTCTATCCAAAGCCCACCATGGCTTAGATTGTTGCATTAGAAGACAGAGAGGTGGAAATGAATGTAGCTGGGAAACAGCTTGAACCAAATTTTAGGCAACAGCTATAGATACTGCATTCTACCCATCTCTGTAGACGCCCTTACAATACAGAAGAACTGCAGAACTGTTTCTGAGCAGTACAGAGTCAGATCAAGCCATACTGTGTCATTGCATTAGAAAGCCTTCAGATAATCCTTGCACTGAGCTGATTTCATATTCGTCACTGCTGAGACAAGATTGAGGCATTGCCACAGGCAGGAATCCTGCTCTCCGTGTCTGGGCAGTAGCCCTTGTTTCCCAAAGGGATGTTCCTGAGTCTTGTGAAGCCACCTCAGATACAACACCAGAGACTGCCATGGCATCCCAGAACTCAGTAGAGAAAATCTAGCGGACACATGATGTGGATCTTGGGATCTTGGGATGAGAACATATCATTCTCTCTCTACTGGTTAAAAATAATTGAATAACAAGCGGTAGTTTATTCTCTTTAGCCATTGCTCCCTCCATGCATATTTGTTTTCTTTAGTGTTTTTGACAGTATGGTTGACTTTTATTTTAAAAGATGCTTAGTCCTCAACAGGGAATCAGAATGCCATTAGCTTTTTAGTCTCTTATTGAAGAGGCCAAAATCCACTGTGTCCTTATGAGATGCACATTACCTTTTTATTTGGTGAACCAGACTATTCTGTACAATCAGTTTTAAACAGAGAATTGTGGAGTACTGTGGATAAGACAATGCATAGACACAATATAAACCATCATAAAATGTCTGCAAGCTTAAATTTACTATTACAGTATAAAATTAATCTGTTTCTTGTTTTCAAGTCAACAGCTCCAGGGATGCATAAGTAAACATCTTCTCTTGTTTTTTTTCCAGAGGAAATGTTTTCCATCTACTTTTACGATGAGGGTTATTCTTTGTATACTATAATGTCTCTCTTTGGATTAGTTATCTGAATGGATAACTAGCAAGCACTTTCAAACCTTCCAGTCTTTATATGCACACATAACTTTTACTGATCTCACAGGTTTGAGAAAAGCTAGAGACCTGGAAGTGACCAGGTGGTGACCTGGTAGTGACCAGTGACACAAACATTATTTTAAATGCAACTCAGTGAATCAAATTTCTTCTTGTTACTCTCTGTTCCAAAGCCTTGTCCTTCCTTTGTCATCTGCATATACAGGTGTTCTCTCTTTTTTTTTTTTTCCCCAGAGAGCTGAGGAGAACAAGTAGTAGTCCTGGAGAAGACAATTTTATGACTATGGAGGGCACATAGTTGTTAAGTATTCCAAACCCAGTTGCATGTCCACTTGTTGTAAGAAACCTGCAGAACTGATGAACCAGGGAGAAAAGGAGTCAGGGAGAAAGTGGCATATATGAGTAAAAGCTGTTTTAGAGGCACAGATTTGTTTTGGCTGCTCAATGAATGCATGAGTTGCTCAAAGGGTCTCTAGATGCTCCAGAAAGTAGAAAGCATGGAGATTTCTCTCCAGCCATTTCTGCAGGGGAAGGGGCACCCTAGGAGGTCTCTGTGCTGAGACAATGCAGCGTTGTGATATGTGTTTCTCTGGCATCCCCTCTTCCACAGGGTATCCCCAATGTATCCCCAATGCATGTATCTGATGTCCAGCTTTTGGATTGACTTCAGGTGAGGTAGCTGCTATTTGTGTCCATTCACCTAAACTCCAATTCAGCTCTCCTCAGACAGCCTGGAAACCTGGTCATAAACAGCTCGTTGTCCCTGTCACACTGCCCGGGAGGCACTGACGAGGTGAGGAGATGGTATGGCTCACTCTCAGCCAGCAGTCTGATGAAGTACAACTTGTAGCAAACAGAGGCTTCCACAGAGACTTAGGGGACAATACTTCTTTTGGCTGTCTTTTGTCAGGGTAAGATTTTCATGGCATTGGGGAAAAATGTGCCTTTTCCATTGTCTGAGATGACTTTGTGTGGCTGAAGCTTTCCCTGAGTGTTTGAATCCAAAAAAAACCCATCTCCAGTATCCACTTACATGATAAAATCCCTGTCAAAGTGATTGTAAAAGAGGAAGATGGAAAATTTTTATGTTTGAATAACCTATATTCATGTTTCTTTCAAGGTTAGTTTCTAAACGGTAGGTGCCTGGAATATAACTGTATTGACTTCAGTAGTTACTTCAGGAATGCTTGAGAAAAAAGTAAAAAGTCAGGGACAAGCTATTTTTAACAAAGCAAAGCCTGTTGTTATGATTGTTTAGAGCTTTCTGACACAATATATGATCTGTCAGGCAATGTTAATTTTTAGAGAGTAATGGTTTATTGTTTGCAACCTCCTGCTAGCTGGGAACTTTGCTATTTTGTGGGATTTCCCCTTTTTGTCACCTAGTTTTGCAACTCTTTTCTTCACTAGCTCAGACTAGAAAACTCTCCTGAACAACTGCTTCTGCCAGCTCTGGTGGTCTCCTGTGACTACCTAATTTATCTGTGTACTTATAGATGAATCATGAGTAAGAGAAAACAAACCTGAACTCTATCATTTCCACTTGCCCAAATATGTAATTTTAATGAGCAAGATTTTTTTCTGGAAAATACAGTATCAGTTTTCTTTGTATTACCTGTGTGTAAATTTCACAAAATAGCAGAACTAGGTGGACAACATAACTGGGTTGTCTTCTTTTTAATTAAAATTGAGGACTAAGATTCCTGTGGGAATCTAAATGAGATTACTAGTCCCAAAGGCTAATGCCTTCACCCCGTTGTGCCTGTTAGACAGCAGGTCACTTCTTCCTTGGCTGCTTTTCAGACTGTTGCTCTACTGAAGATGAAATGCAGGCTGGAGCAGGGACAATCTGAGCCCAGCACAGCAGACCCTCATTGGGCAGCACGAGCATGGTCACCCAAATGTCTGGCTCAGCTGTGTGGTTTACACCCAGTCGCATAGCTTCGACAGTGGAGGATTGATTAGTCTTTCTCTTGTGCTTTATCTTGTCTTGGATGGGGTTTTCATTGCTTTCCCTGAGGGTTTTTTTCCCTCCTCTAATTTTGCTTTTTTTTTTTGTTCCTTTCTATTGCAAGATCCTGCTTTTATTCACACATTTTCTTATTCCATCACTTTTAGGCATGCGTGGTCGTTCTCCCACATTTGTGCTACAGATGCCCTCGTTCGCCTTCTCGTATATACCTACCCTGTGAGGAGTTGGCTCACTGTAGAAAGACTTGTTTCCCTCCATAGACTGTGAAATGTAGTCTATGTAGTTGTCTATGAGTAAAAATGTACACACCAATAGTGCCCATTAGGTATGCTGGATCTAGTTCTTTTGGCCAACACCAGCATCCTTACACAGTGACTGCCGAGGGGCACGGCGGTGTTTTGACATTCTCACAGTGGAACTGCCCAGGGAGTTAAGTGCTAGCTCCTTGATCCTTTCTTCTTGCTCATCACTACCTCTTTCCTCAAGAATGAATTTCACCCTATCTTTTCATATGTCTTTACTAAAAGATTTCCTTTTTTTTTGTTTGGTTTCTTTTTATTTTTCCATCTAGTAGAAATGTAGCTTTTGAAATTACATTCATGAGCACAGTATATTGCTGTGAAAAATTCATATCCCTTCTCCCTGACCTTTTCTTGCCATTCTTTGAAATAAAGTCACAAAACTAACAAATAAGATTCCTTTCCTGACTTTGTGCCTAATTAGCATGGTTTTTTTTTTCTAGTTTAAATGGCTCTCCTGCTGTTCATAGCATCAGTAAGAAGTTACAGTATTTCATTAGTCATAGCATAAGAAGTATTTGCTGGACAGCAAGTTTCAGTGAGTATTGTTATTATATCATCAATATGCATCATCAATAGAGGGCAATTGAAGAGCCTTGAGTAGCCTTGTTCTGGGCTTTCCTCCCTTCCTTCCACCTTTCATTTTTTCCTAGATCGGTCTTGTAGTTCTATTTTTAAAGACTCCTTTTTTTTATAGACTCCTTTAATCCTTTCATGTTATACATTTGTATAACTTGATGCCCCCAGCAAAATATGGAAACATTTCCCAGCGAAGAATCCCCTGCAAATGCCTCCAGTGTGTTTCCAATCTTTTTTCTCTAATCACACTACAGATATTAAATAAAATCAAACCTATCTTTGGTCTCTAGACACCTTTTCCAGCTTGTCACACTAGTCTTTATCATTTCAGTCCAACAGCTAATTTATAACTCATATGTTAGTGTTCTTGAAGAAAATTCATGTGCAAAGCAAAATTCTAGACCTTTTGAAAGCAAGGGTGATTATTTGCTTTAAAGAAAACTGACTTCTGTCCCTCATGCTCCTACTCCTACAGACTTTACTCGCTCATGTTCTCACACTTACATACTTACAAGAAACACAGTGCATATGTCCCCAGGATCAATTTTGTGTGACTGGGAAGAGGGAAAAAGCTTGAGTCCTCCCTATACCTTGTCTTCCTCTTCGTGGGTGACAACAGGCAGGAATTTTAATAGACTTTTTATACCTTTTAGGAGTCCAATTTATTGTAATATGATCCCTTGACTACAAACCTTGCTTATTTCATCTTTCATAGGTCTAAAGTTGATATCTGTTGTTTTGGGCATCTTTAGGGCTCAGGCCCAGCTTCGCATTGAGCTATTGGCAAAAGGGAGAGCCCATGTCATGTACGTACCATAGTTTTTTTACCCCAGTCTCCTGCCTCCTGCATCAGAGGTCTGTGTTGTGGCCTTACTGAAGCACAGGCATTGAAGTCTTCATGCAAAAATCCCATTCCTCAAGTTTTACCAGTTTGACTGCAGCTGATAATGTCCTTGGTTATCAATGCACGTATCTCAAGGAATGCTTTCTTACTGGTCTATAAGTATGGCTACTCACAAGGAATTTTCAAAGTTGCTTCAAGTAGCCATTCGAAGGATTTCCATTGATTTGCCCATTGTGGACTTCTTCATAGGTTTTGGGTTATGTGTAATCCACTTCCTTTAATAGAGCTGGTCAACAAATGCTAAATATGATTTACTTCTAAAAATCTCAGTCTAAATAACCAGTCATCTCAGACCCTAAGTTAATGTGTCACATTATCAAAGCACTCACACAGAAAAGGTCCTATCCTGTACAGTTTGACTTTGGTAGAGTAACTGAAGCATACTTTAAACACGGGACAAATAAGTTCTGTATCTTGATGGTTTGAGAATTGCAGTCTGTTGAGCTGAATCAATTACAAATGAAGGGTCATTCAAAGACAGCAAAACATTTAAACCGTAATTTCTCATTTTGCGACAACGAGTCAAACAGCACTGCACAATCTCATCTTCTGCACGTTTTTGTTCAATGTCTATGGTTTTTAGCACCGGTGGTGTTAGCTATGAACACACAAACCCAATACCCATGTTACATATTTATTCTATTTCAAGGTCAAGATTTCCTGAGAGGATAGAGATATACAAATAACTTACATTTGATATGGCTGGGTATTCAAGCAGCAGTGCTATTGTAAGTGATAACAAAAGACAAAATGTAAGTCTGATACTTAAGGCCAGAACATGTTGTTTTTCAAACCTTTTGTATTATTATGAAGGAAGAGAAATTTCATTTTCTTCAAAAAAAAAGGAATCTTTATTTTTCTGTATGTTTAGTTCATGATATCAGCTTTACAAAGTGATTCAAATAGGCTTTGCAATAAAAGAAAACACACTAATGTTCCTGCAGTGTTAAATACTATTTCTTGATACACATTAGTATCCAGAGGTCGTTCCTTTCTTGTCAGAGAAAAATCCGAAGCACTGTTTTTTGTGTTTAATTATATGATCCTTACATTTCAGTAAATAAATCCTGACCTCACTTAGGGATCTTTCTGTAAAAATGGCTGTTTGGGGTTACTGTTGCCATTTTTTGTAGTTTTCTGTGTGTGTATGCATTGTCATAACTAGTTTGGATTGTAAAACTCAAAGTCTGGTAACGAACATTAGTGTGCACATATACTTCTAATTTCTTTGTCTTCTACTAAGTTTAGAATTTCATAGGCAAACTAAGATAGTCCATGTGAGAAATACATTGTCTCTATATAATTTTGTTTGTTCTACCACACTATCATCAGCTTTATGTGAAATCATGAAATAAGATTATGAGTTTTAAAGGATTTTTTCCATAATTTCCTCCGTTTAGGGCTGCATTATGCCTGAACTAAAGCCCTTTGTAGGGGAGGGGATCAAAACGCATTCACAGGGCTGCAGTGCTCACGAAGCTGTGGTGGATGCCATTATCCTGGCCTCATATTGTTCCCAAGTATGCTGGGAAAAACAGTTATTAGTGGAATTTTATTCAGGTTCATGTTCAAAATGTAGCACAGGGCACTGGAAAGAAAGGCTCCCAAAACCTTATAGCTCAATTCCTACCATGTTCAGTGAGGAAGGATAAAAAAGGAGACAATTTTTCTCTTAATATTTTCTCTTTTCCTTCACCTGTGTTTCCAAGAAACACAGTTTTTAAAAGTTCAAAGTAAAGCTTTAGGCCAGATGTTCTGGGCAGTGTTTAGTGGCTTATATTGGTGTCTAGCTGCCTATGGGTTAAACCATGACACTGGTGAGATCACATCAATGACTCCCAAAAAACTGGTCTAAACAAAGATACTGACTAAAGACAATAAATGCAAGCATCTTACACAGCATAATGCTTAATTTAGTGTCAAAGATTCAGCACGGAGTCAGGGACAGGGTCTTGGCTTTGGGGTGTTGCTGGTCTCATATCATATCCATTGGTCTTCAGTGGTGCATTGCTTTTCCCATTCCTACAGACAAAAAACACTGGAATGAACAAACTTGCCTCCAGAGCCCTCCAAACAGGAAAGAGACCTAGTCCCCTCACCTCGTTTTCCTCCAGTCAGGAACTCCAGCTCCATTAGACCTATTCTTTTGTTTCAACAAGCTGCCAATAAAGAGCGGATCTGCAGTGGAAGCATTAACATCTATTTCCAGAACAGCTGACAAAGGAGACTTGCTGCCTTTGCAACTTTTCAATAGATGGTGTGCGTCCTTGGCATTTGCCAATCTCTGGCAAATCTTTCCCTTTGCTATTAGCACTGGTGACATGGCCACACCCTTTCTTCCATTCACCATCTGCCTCCAGGTCTAGGAATTCTGCATGGGGAGTAGTGAAGGGAATTTGAAAGAGATGGAAGAAATAGCAAATGTTACTTGGAGAATGATCCTTGGCTCATGCATGAATTAATCCCAAATCATACTTAGATAATAAATCTTAGCAGGGAATCAGAATGAGTTCAAGGTTACCATCTCTGAAAAATTGAATTGTGTTTTCCAGTAGTATACCCATATTGCAATTCATGCTAACTTACACATTCAAAGAAAGAAATTACTACTGCCAGCTCTCTCAGACAAAGAATAGGTATTCAAACAGAGAAGTGTAATCTCTTGGGAGTGTTTGTGTTCTCAGGGTGAAAATTCGGGGTCTTCTTGAGAGATCAATATGAACAACCTATGAGTTTCAAGATCCTTTCCTTCTCCTTCAGAGAAATTCAAGAAAAACTAGTCAGAAAATCAGATTTTTTTTCTTTTTTTTCAAAAATAGCCATTCCTCAAACCCAGCACTTTTCATAAAGATATTTTGTTTCAGCCAGTTTTTGGCAGAAGCATTTCTCAGCCCTCTGTTCTCCCAAGAGCAGATATTATTAAGGAGACATGATGCTTGAAACCAACTACTTCGTTGTCTCATTTTTTGCACACAAGAGAGTCCAATTTGGAAGAGGTAACCTCCCTTTTTCAGAGATTTCATGGGATACTCTGCCCCAGAGTATCCACACCGCCTCCTGTGTGGAGTGTCAAGAGGCTGAGCAATTCTCCCATGTGAGGAAGAGCACATGAGGCACTGGGCACATGTTCTTACATGCAAGGAAGGGATGGGCATGCCCTGAGGTACCAGGCATCTTCTCACATTTGGCTTGTACTTGTGTGCTGTGTTCTCACCATGTGGTACCTTGGCATCCTCGGAAGCAGCTGCTCAGAGACATTATCCTGAGTGTCGCTGCTGCCAGCCAACACCAACATCACGTTGTGTTGGAGTTAAACTGAGCTGCAGACTGACAGTCTCTATGTTCCCTGTATCTATCACATCCAGCAAACTGCTCAGCCCCTGCTATTTGGTCCAGTTCAAGGCACAGCTAACTTTACATCTGCTCCTCAACCTGGCCTCACATTTTGGAACCCGCCTGTGTTATTCATAATAATGACAATGCACGAAATATCATGTTTTCCTCACTGAAAACTCAAAGTTAAAAGCCATCACAGCTGCTGCAGAGGCTTCACCAAAAGCCATATCAGCAGTTTCTGTTTTAAAAACATTTTTTTTTTTTTACCCAGTCACAGTGATGCAGCTGCAATTTTCGGCAGAGCCTTCTCTGTGGCTGATTTGCTGTTTTCTCTCACTTTCCATTAAAAAACATTTAGGGCTTTCAACACCTCAAGACTTAGTTTTTGAAACTCTGAAACTGAAGGTTAAATATATGACAGCATCTGGTAAGGCTCTGTTTGTGCCAAGGTCAAGTATGTTGCATTTTTAGGTGGAGGAAAGTCTTTGTTCTCCTCCTGCATTCTCGATGGCAGTCGAAATTACTGAAAGTTACCTGAAACTTGCTGTATCAGTTATGCACTGTGAGTACCTCAGGGCTGATGGCTCCTAGCTGATGTAGTTGAACTGGATTCCAAAGGCAATAGCAGTGGTTCCAGACCTCCATGTCGTGACCTCACGTTCATGAAGGCAGCAGGACCCGGTTGATTAAATAAAAAGATGTGAACAGTGGGTTTCCCAAATGCCACTGCCAAACAGCATACCATGGGAGGGAAAGACTTGCTGGGGTTTATGCAGCTTCCTCAAAAAATACTGCCCCAAAGTGCTTTCCCCCATATAGAGATTCACCTCCACTACACCCAGGAGCCACCTGGTCCAATTTGTCTTTTCCAAGGCCCACGTTCCTTTAGAAACAGAAACAGTTGTGCAATAGATTCTCAAGATGTGGAGAAAGAGGAGAGTGAGCTTTCATGGGTGCCATGGTAAGAGTGTTTTCTGTGATGATTTGGGTCCTCTGTTGACAGCCTGGCCTGGGCCAGAGTGGGTGGCCAGGCTGGTCCCTGCTGGGCTTTACAAGGGGAGCCCACAGCAGACCAGGGAAGGTTGTTTCCGTGCCCCAAGAATTGTGGCAGTCACAGAGCAAGACTTTGGGAAAACCTTGTGGAAGAGGAAAGAAAATCTCCACTTAGGACTTCCAGTGATATGACAGAAGAAAGGAAGGGAACATAAGAGAACATGTCATAAGCATCAAGATTTTTGTTTTCTCTTTTTAAATTTTTGGGTTTTTTGCTTTTGTTGTCTTCTGTGAGTGCTGTTCCCGCACGTCTCAGAAACAAATGGATAATTGAAAAGGATCTTCTTCTCCAGCTGCGCTTGATATCAAGGCAGAGATGAGTACTTTCTAAGGTAAAAGATACAAAAGATGCAGACTGATCATCTAACACCTTTACTTGAAATCTAGTTCTGTGTCCATGTAGATGAAAAGATACAACCCCTTTCCTGCTCATTTCAGTCTGTGTCCATGCTAGTGGAAGTGAAAGTAATTTTTTGGGTTTTTTTTTTGGTTTTTTTTTTTTTTTTTTTTCTGAAATTCAGCGCATGTAATTTAATAACAAAAAAATTTAAACAAAAACATAATCAAAAATCACCAACAGTGGGAACACATCAGTGACACTATCCTATCTCTTCATCATCACAGTAGATATCTGAAACAGTAACAAAAAGTGGTCTGAACAAAGAAAAATGAAAGTGATTGAAAGGTGGCTGGAGACAGTTTTCTTGTCTCCCATTTAATTACTCTTAAGCTGGACATATATCGTCATTTGTCTGAGGGCATGTCTCACTAAATTCTTACTGCAAGAGCTTTCCTGGAGCAGAATCTCATCTTATATAAGATTTTGAGAATGTAGGAACTTCAGTGTTAAGTCAGATCAAAGGTCCATCTAGCTGATATCCCATAATGGTCAACAGTAGATATATGAAGGAGAAAAAGGGGGTAGGAAAAAAACATGTAGTGATGCATCTCCAAAATAACATTCTAATCTCCAGAAACTTGTGGCCCAGAAGTCTCTTCAGCTAGATAGGGCATTTAATATTTTTTGAGTTTCTGATACTTGAACTTTTCCAGACTTTTCCTGAATTCATGCAGTTTTAGTACATATTTTTGATAAAAAGTTCTTTTATTTTATGACATTCAGCAGAGAACCACCTCCTTTTTTTTTTTTTTTTTTT